>UZAF01016917.1:41451-60431 GCA_900617895.1 Haemonchus placei
CCTCCCCCCCTCCCCCCTTAGCACTTGCCTCGGCACACCGGCGGACTATGAAAGCAGCCATACCTGTCGATACGATGGAAGACGTTGAGAATTATGTCTAATAGGAGATGATGAGGTACAGGCGATACACTGCCATTAAGCAACTCTTTTACTCATGCTAGCTTTGAAAACATAGAGACGTTCGCGGGCCGATGATATCAAGCCTTTATTTTGGGAAGCGTTGACAGAATGGCCAGTCAAAAAGAACAGCTAGTATAGGTAACACATGTTCATACATGCTATATGTGCTTATTAGCACTACTTTTGATAAAAATATTAGATATAAATGTACCTACCTTTCAGAATAATCGGCTCCGTGACGTAGATTCAAAACGAACACCGAGAAGCTCACCGACAAGGCCGATATGCCCATAATTGCCATTAAGTAGATAGCTGGAGCAAAGTAACGACGTGCTAAGCGTAGTAATTGTTATCGATTCAAGCGCAACTCTCACCGATGAGTGGGATCACTTCTGAAGTTTCAGGCATACTTTCGGCTATATTGAAACTGAATACAGAATACGCAAGCAGCACTGTGAGCCCAAGAGTGACCTTCTCGCCGCTTTCACAGGGCAAAAGAAACTGCATCATTGTCAGGATCTGAATAACAAAGGGCTGAAACTTCTGATAATCTTTTTTACAACCAATGCTCTCTAAAAGACTTGATGAATAAGAAGCCCACTTGGGCTACTGGACTGGAAAATATGGAAACAACGACAACAGCAACAACAACAACAACAACAACAACAACAACAACAACAACATCAACAACAACAACAGGAACAACAACAGCTTTCGAAATTTGGAGGGCTGCGAGCTCTGCACATACACCTAGGAACAGTAAGGTAATTGGTAGCAGATATCGAAGACGGCTTCCTTCTTTTTTCGGTAGACGCTTTCAAATCACCATTTAAACCCAAAAAGTTATCAGTTTGCTTAGCTTTCACTTATGCACAGGTGATGTAGTGGCAAGTGGCCTATCTCATGCGCAAGGTCCCGTGTTCGAATCCTGGGTCGATATCCGCCTATGCCAACCAGCCTTGCATGACTCCGGTCAACTGGTACCAGATCCGTCTAGGAGGATAGAAGCACTGACTTGTACATCGGCTAGCCACCACCAGTCACTGTGAAGACCACATATGTACGCATTCATTGAGCTACCACGATTCTTAATATAGGTCCAATGTGGGAAAGCATCCCTCACGGAGGCTTGATTGACGCCGAAAGACAATACTTTATCCTTGTAGTTTCGAGTAACTTACCGAAAGCATTACACATGGTGCAACGATGTTGTACATAAAGAACAGAGTTCTTCGACGTAGATGGAGTTCGAAAACTACTGTCGCAAATCTGAAAATGTTCCTAAAAGGCAACATATCAAAAGGCATTCCAGTCTGAATCCAACTTAGTGTTGCCGCTGTGTTGTTGATAGCGAAATGTGCGATTTTCAACGATCTCCCACTCGCCATTTTCAGTGAAGGAGTCCTTGGTGAATGGCGACTTTCCATCGTATCGTTCCAAAATCATCAGATCAAGCTGAGTTGTGTCATAAATCCCTGAGCAGTGGTATTTTTCTTTCAAGAAGAGTACTATTTGAAAAAAATCATACATGATCGGAAAATAAGCGAGCAAAACTGGTGATCGAATGGAAATTTGGCCACATCCATGTGACAGCGACTGTAGATTTTCTGTGGCGGCGCCCATTGCACTGAAATGCCTCGTCCGAATGGCAAGTGATTCAGAACAAAAAAAAAAAGTGATGCGAGACCCACATTCTCCATAGTAATTTGCATGAAGGTTCGTGTCGACGAAACCTCTCGAGAAATCACGGGCACTAAAAAAAGTTTTAGTCGTCTCATTCTTTTCGAGCTGTTGAGAATTGCTTTATTTCAATTATATATTTATTTTATTGCATATCATTTTCACTTCATTGGGCAGTAGGGATAAATGTTCGGATGGTCTAATCTCGGTAGGCTTTTCCTGTCGCGCTCACCGCACATAGGCTGCTTTCGTAGTCCACGACCAGTCGCATGAACAGTCGCGCGACCGGTCGCGGACCCATCTCGCGAGCGACTGGCGATCATTCGCGCGACTGGTCGCTCGCAAAATCGTGGACTATGAAAGATGCCATAGGCGTTGCTTTCAACTGATCTCTAATGCTCCATACACTTGTTATCAGTCCTTGCCATCAATCATCTTCGATCCCTTCACATCCCACACCACTTACGATAGTGCTCCACCGTTTATATGAAAGACCTCAACAACCTGATGGCTCTCGTCTTCTATGGCTCGTTATCATTCTCTAACAGTTATTATCAACCCTTATCATTGAACACCTAGCTCTCTTCTTAATCCACACCCCCTACTAAAGCGCCAAGGCTCCGCTGTTAACACGAAGGAGGTAATGGATCCTACGCCTCTCGCCTCATAAGGCTCTTGACCAATTCCTTGCAATTGTCATCACCTCCCATCACCTATCATCAGTGTTCCCATCCTGCCGCCTGTACCCTTCCCAAATTTGAGCGCTCTCGGCCGTGAACAGGAGTTATGAATTTGCGGTCGAAAATTTCTATCGCACACGAACTGCCTCTTATAGTCGGAGTCGGGTCCTGCTAGCTGCCATGGGTGTTCCCATTCTGCTCCCGTGCTCCTACCAAATCCCAAATCTGAACTCTCTAGGTCCACGGGATTAGAAATTAGGAATTTGCGGTCAAAAAAAAAAAAAAAAANACACACACACACACCGACACACCAACAGACATTGTAAAATCATGTCAGAAGTAAAAATCACATAGCGATTGAGCTGTATGGAGAACGCTAGAACTGTTATAATGAGGCAAATGGTCCGCGACAGTAGCGTGTGGCGGATCGATTACACAAAACCGATCCTACTGATGGTCTCCCAATAGTATAGGATCATATCCGCTCCAGCAAGATCACTATCTATAGTGGATTATCACGAGATGTGGAACTCTCAGCACTCCATCCCCCATTACAGGACTTCAAATGGATAAAAACTGATGCTACCCGGGTCTTGAGTAGGAGGGTCCACATTACAGAAAAGAAAAGACTTACTTGTTATACAACACAATATCGGGGGTCCAAACGTGTTTCACAGGGAGAGTAAGTTTCGAAAGATTCCCAAATTTCTGCGGTTCCCATTGAATTCTCTCGTCGAGCCAGGACTGCTCCACCCACACATTTAGCGCCAACACCTGATTTCGCTCGTCCTGCAAAAAGTAATCGCTCAACGTCGGAATCCCACCTCTGTGAATGGCTGCTTTCATAGTCCGCCGGCTAGCCTCCGGGCGAGACCGCAGGACTGCTCGGCCTGCGGTAACGATGAAGATTCAGTTGTAAACAAGAGGCAAGCGCCGCCACTGGACGGTGCGCGCCCACTTGCGAGCCGGCTGGCGTATTATGNAAACAGCCGATCTCGTCAACTTATTTTTGTGTGAGTATAACTTTTTCAGCTCACGCAGTGTACGACATAGTCCAATTTTTTTTCATCCGAATATTAAATGTGATAATTCTAATTCCGATGTCAGCTTCATGAAAGAAACCCACATCCAGAACGTGTTCAATAGTTTGTTGTTTATCGTTGGTTGTTGTTGTCTATTGCTGTTTTTCTGTCTATTGTCTATTGTGTGTAGTCCTCCAACTAGACGAAGATGTGAAAAAAAGCTCAGCGTTCCCTTAGCACAACTGCTGTTTCCACAGAATGCAGAACAACTCCGAAATTGGAATATGGTCTTGACAGCAGTTCCCGGGCATAATACGTTGACGACGCGATCCATATACTTTGTTCTCAATCCTCCAAAGGCGGCTTGAAAACAGCTTCTAAAAGCGATGTATCCTTTCGCATCTGAATCAGCTGTGAAATCAGTTTATGAGAAGGGCAATTCGGAATCCATGCAGGATCCGTTGTTCTTTCTTGTTGTCGTAACTTTCTCCGGTCTACGCCATTTCCTGACGTTACCTCGGATTCGTAGAGGCTTTTCTTGATCGCGTACCTCTATCTTTTCTTTGAATAACTTCCAAAGAAGCAAGCGGCGTACAGACGCTGGGCAAAGAAGCGAGCTCAAGAAGACTCAGCTGACGGTAACAGTTGCACGAGGCTTGCCAAGCCTGTCGTAAGGAAGACAAAGATCACGCTGCTGCTCGAAAAACGCGATGGTGTAGAGGATAGAAGTTCATCATCAGGTTGGAAAAGTCCGACATCAAGCTTCCAGAACATAAAGTTCGTGGGTTTGTGAAGGTCGCAAGGAACAGTGTTGCCACATTCAAGATGGCAGCCGAGATCTAACGTGGGCGGGCAGAATTCTTTGAAAAGCTCCCACATCATAGCATGAGTAGAGGATGACTTGCACCGAGCAGAAGGGTACGGGATGAAGGTTAAGAATGCGATTGTTTTTGAAAGATACTCGTTAAGGCTTGGAGGGGCATGGACCTTGATGCTCATTCGGTCCCTGAAGACCGTATCTGCTGAAGAAAGAACCCCAGATGTGTGAGGTAGCACTACTATCAACCCTAGGGAAGAGGATATGAAGTCTCAGAACAACGGTGAGATTGGCTGCGTCCACAAAGAAACTGAATGAGCGGCCATCAACTCGAGATTGGGAGAGCTTGTCTTGTTCTTAGAGGAGCATTTCGGCTTCACGTGATAAAGGTCTACATCGGGTGGTATCTCCGTGGCTAGTATTAAGAATATCGTAGACACTATCGTTTAGCCTTCTTTGATATGGGACAAGTATTCGGTCATTCACATGTTCACACTTTGAGAACCGAACGTTCAGAGCGCTTCTCTGTTCATGGGTATCACTGTAATTTTTCACAACTGTACGTATTCCTGATGTCTTCACAAAAGCAGTAGAAGAGAATCCCGGCTCCTTAAAATCGAATAATGCTCTTGAAATATGGCAAGAGCAAGAACAAGCATCGATGAAACTCGCGTTGTTCAAAACAGTTTTTTGTGAGTTTTTTCTAACTTTTTTGTGAGGGTTAGGTTTGGTTTTGATGATTTTTAACTTTTTTTGAGGGTTAGGTTTGATTTTGATGATTTTTAACTTTTTTTTGAGGGTTAGGTTTGGTTTTGATGATTCTTCCTCTGTGATTCGTAGAGGCTTATCTGTTTGAAACTTAGGTCTGTGCCAAGCGGGTGGCCTCTCTCGCACTGGCAAAATGCTTAAAGTGTGGAATGCTCACGATTTCAGAAGTATCTCTCAATATCAGCAAAAAGTAGAAGGTAGTGAAAGGAATGGGCGATCTCCCAGCAAATGACACCTTGACGTTCGTCATATCAGGCTAAGACCATTATCGCCTGCCATAACTTTGCCTAAGAATTAAGGATATCACCAGAATGTCTTCCATCGATTGTCGAACAACTCGGAACCCGTGCCACTCCACAAAATCTTAATTTACAGAGCAAGTGAATGGAACTTGGTTATGAGCTCAAAGTGGGCCAACGACGGGGCAAACCGGAAACGTGGGAATGCGAGGTATACACGAAGCAATCTGAACGTGTTCATGAGATTCATACAATTTCATTCGAGCTTATGTCACCTTTGGGTCTATTGTTCCTACTCACGAATTCACTGCTTGATGTAAGAGTTCGATGCCTGTTCTTCAAACATCTTACTTCCTCGAATGATGAAGCTGCGAGTCCTCTCAGTATTTGCACTCAGCGCCTCAGATTGTCGCTTAGTAGGGGAACTATGAAGTTTGCTACTAGTTCTGGACCAGAAGAAGTCCTATGCACTCTGAAGAAGCTCATTTCTCTTGTAACGAAAAGGATTGCTGCTCTCGAACTACTCCATTTGACTTTCTGATCACGCGGCAACTACGCAAGAGCTCAAATACTTGCGCCAGCCTTTTCCTCTCCCCCCATCCGGCTCAAGTACCAGGTGGCATTAACCTGACACCTCTACATTCATGCCAAACGAAATTTTAGACGAATTCAACACCCATCGACTGTAAAACAGAATGAATGATATTTTAAAAAGGTATCATAGCACGACGGAGCAGTGAATGGTATCGATGTGATTCAGATACGTAAGTAATTGCACTGCATGTGGAATGAAAATGCAAAACCATCGAAAATGAAGGAAGCCGAATATTCTATGCAGTAAAAAGCTTAATTGAGAAAATTTGTTCCCTTTAGAGAGGTATGACTCAAATTAGTCCTAGAAGATCTATTTTCCATTAGCACAGATGACATCCTGTTTTTCGGCTCTTTCGAAGGGACCCATATTGTTCGTTAATGACTTTCCAAAGCAATTCGTTTCGCCTCTCGGAATCCTCGGATTAGCACTCATGACTCATGGTAAAGTGGAATTGGTGAATGAAAACTACCTGACATAGTTACAACTGTTGTTTTTAATGATTCAGGCTACTGAATGGAGGTCGTCTCTTCTACAACCCGTCTTCTAATGTATTTTATCCCTCAAAATCCAGTCAGGATGCATTGCGGACTCACGATATTGAAGATGTGTGTTAACGTAAGGCCAATGTACACTTTGACGATATCGCTGGCGTTGAAAACTGGCCGCACAGCCTTATCGTAGCCCTGCAGCAAATACCTGCAAGACGACAGAGCTGCGAATATCTGTGGTTTTCAAATGTAGACCCACTAAAAATCTTTTCCCTCACCGAAACAGTTTCTGTTCGTCATTGATACCGAACTTTCCAAGATCGACATCGGCCACGCTTGAGCGACTGGGTATAACAGGCAATTCAGCTGAAGGAATATCAGTCGGTAAAAAGAGAATAGTGATTGAAAAAGAGGGAACACAATAGTTTCAG
This sequence comes from Haemonchus placei, assembly GCA_900617895.1. NCBI lineage: Eukaryota > Metazoa > Nematoda > Chromadorea > Rhabditida > Trichostrongylidae > Haemonchus > Haemonchus placei. Next base: position 48,292 of record UZAF01016917.1, read on the forward strand.
ACTCACAGTTGTCTGTGAGTTGTGCACTTGCGAGAACTATTAGCTGAAGCAGCACATACATGACTGAAACCGAGGCCACGCCCCACAGCTGTACGATTGAAAATGGGGAGGATGGCATTTTTGGACAGACACTTGTGATCCTGAGAAAAGAAGAAACTAATTTACACAGATTGATTGGAGCGCAAGAGCTATTCAACGGATAAAAAGTTTGCATTGCCTCACAACTGTTTAGAATTGCAGTATTCTCGAAAACTTGCTAACAGCGACTGAATTGGATTTGAACAGGACGATGCACATCGAAGTGAAGCACGGCAGAAGACTTTTTGAAAATTAAATGGTCCTCCCCAGGAGCTTCAACAAGCTGCTTCAATAGTCATATGACATTTGAAATACATACATTTGTATGAGTTGCTCAGGAGAAAACTACGGAGAATGGAAACCTCCATGGTTTTGCGTTGACTCGGTGCCTTCATATTTAGTGCTTGCTGTACATGATTCACAGCGAAACAACGACAACCACAAACCCTGAAGAGCCTAAAAAGTATTCCGTACTGACTATTATTCACAACAGCATGGTTTCAGAGTTCCGAAGCAGACGCTTACAGTTAAAAAGTACCAGTCAAGTTTTACACTAAAATTTCATCATGAACATCGATCTGGATTGAAGTCGGTGTCTCGAAGCAGCGAGCCGTGGAGCCTTCCTATCCGAACGTTGGGTAATGAAGGCGTAGGTTAGTCGACGACGACGAACTATTGAAAAGGGAGCGAATGACCTTATGAGTCTTAAAAGTGATTTGCCTTACTCCATCACGGTTCGCTTGCATTTTTGGAGGTTTGCATCATGTCTCTCTATAAAATACCCATTGTATCACTCGAAGCTATCCCTTTTTGGTTTAATTTGGCCTACCTCCCGCATCCTTTTCGCATTGGATGCTCTACAACAGAAAAACGGAGGTTATGAATTGCGGCCTCCAGCAGCACACATTGAAAACAGGGGTTATGAATACATGCGCTTACACATACACACACACACACATGCCCACACAAGCTCCTGACACACTGGGCACCCAGCCGGTCCGGGCGAAGTCCTGCTCAAGTCACGTGAGTATGAGTAACTGGGTTCATTCCTCACTTACTCCAGATTGGGCATAGTTGTACTAAAATTAGCACGTCTCGCCCCGATCCTGCCACCTAGGATCATTCATTCTCTCGCGTGCACCCCTAACACAATTGATCTTCTAAGTCCAAAACGACAATTTTCACACAGGCCCAGCTCCCTTTGAGCGGAGTCCAGCCGTGCCACGTTCTATGAGTGTTCCCATCTTGCCGCCTGTACCCCTACTAAAGTTGAATGCTATAACTCCGATATGTCAAATTTCACGAACACACTAACCAACAGGCACACATAACGGTGTGGGAGGTAGGATTGTGTGAATGCGTACGTCGGGCGCTTAACTCTTTCAAGCGAATCTGTTGAAGAATATTAGTCTACTCCCAGGGTAGAAGCGATATAACGATCCGACTTCCAGAAAGCAAAATTAAGCCCACGTAACACAAGAGTACCGCACAGTTCTCTTCTTGTGACCTGCAGACGGGAGACAATACCTTTCTGTAAATTCGTAGATCTAACACCGCCCGGAACCCACCTGCTGCACGCGCGCANTGGGGGGGGGGGGGGGGGGACGGTACGAACGTGCGTCCGAGGGTGCGCGCGGCGAATTGCGCGGCGAAGTTCGTGGCGATTTTTACGACTGCGGCGCCAATTTTCGGGGCACAAACTCGAAGTAATGTAGTTTAGTAGGGTCAGATGATCCTCCTAATCCACTCTATTTCAAATTTGGGCCCCAATGATAGGCACCAAAGTCGTTCAATCATTACGTAGTTCGCCGCGCAATTTGCCGCGCGCATCCTCGGACGCACGTTCGTACACATACCCGGAATCAAAAACTGTCTCTGGTAGTTGCCACCTAAAAGTTCCTGTCCGAAATTATGGATATGTCTAATGAATGCAAGGTCACCCAGAGTCTTTTCTACAAGCTACAAAAGTTTCCATTCTAATGGTTCATGATAGAGTCCTCCCAATCTTCATAATTCTCAGAGCCCCTTCCTCACAACATGGTAGAAAAAACTCTGGGTGACCTTGCAATCATTCAGACATAACCATAATTTCGGACAGGGAACTTTTAGGTGGCAACTACCAGAGACAGTTTTTGATTCCTATTAGTTAGTTGTAGCAATAATTCTGATATGATTAAGGAGAAAACGCGGTAGCGCGCCACTGAACATGGCCCACATCGCTTATTTCAAATGTAATAGAATTTCTGAGTTCTACCTTTCTTCAAACTGCTAGTTGCCTTTAGTCAATTTGCCTGGCTTTCGGAAAGAATAAACTGCCCAGACTGCCGTCAATCACTTGTCACTGTCAACATTCAACGACTATTATTTTATGGATTAAAGGCTTTCAAATGGTGAAAGGAGGAAAGGTACTTTTTTTTNTTTTTTTTGGAATGTGTGTGTGTTTGTCTAATCGGAAATTAACAATAGCTGTCCCACTGGACCTAGCCATTCAACTTTGGTAGGAGTACAGGCGACAGGATGGAAAACATTCATGATAAGTGGCAGGACTGGGCTCAACCCAAAACGGTTGGGGTTTGCGCGAAATAAAATTTCGAGCGAGGTGTTAGGACCAGACTCCGCGAAAATGCTCATTTGAAGTTCACCCCTACCAAACTTGAATTGGCGTAAGATGGAAATGGTGATGGGTGGTGGCACGGCCTCACTCCACCCCTAAGAGGTGAAGCCCGAAAGTTTCTGATTCGTGCGTAGGGCGTTCAAATTCAGCACAAGAACAGACGGCAAGTTTAGGACACCGATGGTAGGTCGTAGAAAGTGAGAAAACAGAATCTCGCTCGTGGGAGCATAGGGTTGATGGAGGAAGCAAACCTTGCCTAAAATGAGATCAGCTTGAGTGAAAATACGCAGCAAAATCGAAATGAGAGGGGAATGAATCATGATACTTGAACACACAGGACTTGAGTAGGACTTCGTCATGGCAGGCAGGGTGCACACGAAGTGTCTCAGTATGTATGTGGGTATGTGTCTCGCTAGAAATCAATAGCTCCTGTTCTCTTGGACCAGAGCTTTTGAACTTGTCAAAATGCAGGCAGGTCAAGTTTGAAACGAGAAGGAGGAGTAACCGGCGTTAGCCGCACGTCCGATTAGTTCACAGTGATACGTTAGGTTGCCGACGAATAACTCGCTCGCGCATGAACACTTGACCTGGGATCAAATGTCTTTTTTTTCAAGGAAGCAGCTTTTTATGCCATAAATTATACAGAGATACCATGAATGCGCTTGAAGAAAGGCAAATTATGACATTTTACCATTTGTAGCCAACACTTTACGCTATTGCAGCGACCGGCATCTCGTCAAAACACCTATTCTTTGTCATTTCTGTCATCCTTAAGTCGTGAAAGTCCCCTTTTGACTAGTTTTTTTTAAACCTTGTATTCTCTAAAATCCGGGTATGGGCGCATTCGTGCGACTCGAACTGCGCGAGGCAAACTGCGCAGCGAAATTCGTGGCGATTCGACCGACTCTGGCGCCTATTATCGAGGCACAGACTTGGAGTAGGTTAGGAGGAAAATCGTCGGGTTTCAAAAAATATAAGGCTTTAGAAAGTATCAGAAAAGGGGGTTGTGTGAGACCGCAACCTGTAACCGTCTGGGTGTCGCCCACAAGCGTACTTTACTGACGCTTCATTAGCAACCAATTGGGCTCCGAACATTAATGCGTGCGTCGCGACAGAAACGCATGAAACAGAGACGGATCATCCTGAGCTCATATGTACACTGTTGATTTCCTTCAGCAGCCTCTACGCATTTTTTTCCGTTTTTGGATCGTTTAAATCAGGTTATGAGTGCTTGATGAAAGCTACCTAAATGGAGACCCTCCATAGTGAGGATTTTATCACGCTTCTTTTGAATGCTTCTGACCGTTTTTCGCTTTCAAGTATGTTTTGAACAGAGCTCCCCCGACTTCGGTGTAGGCCCCACCTTTCCGCATTCTCGAACGCTTTTGAACCAAGTTCAAGATTTTTTTGGAAATGTTTCTATCACGCCACGCCCACCGTAGGCGGAGCTTGGCCAAGATCAGGGGTGCCTAGCTAATGAAAGATTTTACCCGATCGTATTTTTTCTGAACTCCAGGCCTTCGCTGTATCGAGTGTGAACTTGTATAGAAAGTGCCGCCCATCCTTGAGACGTTCCGCCCATCGCTGGCGAGTCTGCTCCAATTCCGCCATACAAAGATTTATTGAGCTCATTTCGTTAGAGTTCTTTCAGACTACCATTTTAGTAAGTTTCAGAGTTGATTTTATTGTTTCTATCCGCAACAATGAGGGGAGTTTTGCCTTCAGAGTTGTCCCGGCCCAAACTATATCTGTCCTAGGAAACAAGCTTCCGCTGCTTGCTCTTCATTTTCTGGAGTAAATTTGGCACGCGAAAGCAGCTGCCGATGATTCTGCCTGCTCTGAACAACTTTGATAGTAGAACTTTTTAAATCGTTACATTTTATACAAGTTCGAAAGGAAGGAGGCCACGTAGTCTAATGAGAGGAGTTTTCTGCACTTTTCGAGATTATTCTTATTCGCAGCTGCGATCGACGTCTGTTCTTGGAAGAAACAATAACTATGTAAATCGAGATTTTGTTTAACAACCTCCTGAACACCTCTACGCGACATATAAAAATTTGGAGCAATTCTTTCAAAACCGACTTCGTTGTTGGATAAATCATTTTCTTGATAATCGTTGGATCCGCGGAACATTGACAGCACTTGACCGGCCCACATTCGAAGGTGACGGATGATGTCGTCGTTTTTCGTATTATGCAACTGTTCTTCTCACTGTTCTGTCGTTGATATGAAATCTGCTCAAGATCTCAACAAAAGAAAACCGTTGGGCGGGCGCGCGATAGTTGCAGGATGTGGAAACAATCGTATTTCTTAACGAAGGTTGATTCAGGAGTTACGATATATTCACAGCAGTACATGTATCAATGGTTGTGGTAGAAATACTCGCCAGTTTGTTGCGGATGTGTGAGATGACCTAACACTCGTGAACACTGATACTTTATTCGACATAGTAAGACGTTGACTCGGTAGATGGGAACAGCTTCGACGGTTGACGCTTGAAGAAGGAGTTAAAGAAGACGTTGAAAGAAGACCTGCTCACGTCGCATGAGGCTTTCATAGCATTGCTCCTAGCACGTTTACATACATAGCTGCCGCGATGAGTCGTATATTTCATCGGCATTGACAAACGTTTTCGTGATATCACTTTCCCTGCGATCTCTTTGCAGCTGCGACTTTCAGCCTCCACAGCTGCTTTTGTATTTCTTGAGTGTGTGCGACCGCAATGTATTTCTTAGCGGGATCATTGCACACAGCTCGATGGTCGAAGCAAATCTTCGAAGGCTGTATCAATCAACTTAAAACAATAAAAACATTCACGCGTGCGGTATCGACACTCGTGGCCATCAGGGCCTTCCAAACAATGCTTACACCGACCCTTTTCCTCGATGATTCTTAAGAGGGTATCCCATTACATATGCGAGGGCATGCATTGGAGAAATGATCTCCTTCAGCTTCACAGAACGCTCACCTTTTCCACGCGGAAATTCCGAACGATTGATCTCTGCGATTTCTGAGTGGAAAGCGTTTGAGATCATCTAGCGCCTACGCCATCTTTTCCACATAATTGGTTCTGACGCTTCGATCCTACGACCTTTCGGAGTCAGTTCACCATCCCTTGATTGGTACTTCTCATCGTTAGATTCTTCGCCATCCACTGGTCGGTATTCGTATCGCTAGATTCTTCGCTATCCGCTGGTCAGTAGTCGTCCTCGCTAGATTCATCTGCAACTTCATTCACCATTCTTTCCCAGTAATGCCGATCATCAACTAGACCGCCTGCCTCGCTATCATACCCTTTTCATGAACCCTTGCCGGCGCAATTTCTTCTACTCTGGGCTCTACGTTTTTACTCTGTGCTCTTCAGAGCTTACTAGCTTCTTCTTTTCTTCTGATTCTTTTCCGAGCTTGGCCAGTTCCAACTTTTATCTTCTATAGCTTTACCGAAATTCTCAAATTCCAAGCAAGAGAAGGCCAGTTGATCCTGAAAAAACTTGAGTTCCTTTTCAAGAATCCTAAACCTGGGAGCTCGTTGTAGGAATCAACGACTTCACTTCTCGTTCTTGGCTTTTAGCAGCTCCGTCATGTCTAGCAGCTCCGTCATGTCCTCTATTTCTGCATTGAAAACGTCACGTTGGCTGATGACCAAGTCCTTAATCTCATCTGTTCCAAAAGGGTATTCGCGTTTACGCCTTAGGAATTCTTTCTTTTGAAGTTCCGATTCATCACTGAGCTCCATGATGTACTCGTAAAGTAGGCCCATAATCATATACCTTGTTCCCATGCTAAGGATTCTTTCCTTTGTCACCTCCGCCCTTCGCAAACATTGAGTTGTTAGACACATTCGCTCTCCTGCAGAAGCGCAAAAGAATGCCTTTGTTTCCAAGGATGCGAAGCATCTTCATATCTATCCCTCAGCGATCCTCCTCCGCATATTCATGCTCCACCTCAGTATGGCTTATCATGACCACATGTTTTCGCAGCACTTCTTGATGTATCTGAACCTGGGAAGGCATGCGCATTTCCATTTCACCAAATAAATCACGACTATTTTCAAATATCATAGCACCCATGGACATGCCCAGAAGGCAAGCATCATCAACATCCACAAAACTCTTCCTTTTCTCTCTTCCCCACGATTGATACTAACCGGGTTTTTGTCTCCCTACGCGACCACGCCGCTGCGTCCATGAAGCCTGATTAGTGCTCATTCTCACGTGGCCATCGAAGCAACTGTGCGTCCTCTTACCACCTAAACGTCAATGTTCAGGTTGGCTCCCACCTCCACTATATCCGTTGCCACTATGATCTTCCGACTTTCCTTGAACTCATTGAGCCTAACAATGGCTACGTCATACGTGCTTCTAGCTAGTGGTACCTCTGAGCGTCGAGCCTTCCGTTCCAGCCGCTTCACGACTTTCTTGGCTCCCAACTGCCCTCTGCCGCAGGCACCAAGTACAATACGCTCAACCTCTCTCCGGCTTTGGTAAGGTGAGCACCATCAGCTTTGTTGCGTGCTTCATTCTCATCAACGGCTTTGATTCCGTGGTCAGTGATGATGTAATTTGATTGGCTGTCACATTTCTCTTCAATCCTCTTTCCTTCCACACTCTCAACGTTGCAGACATGTAAACCACGTGAAGTTTATTCAGGGTGCCCTTCCGACATTCAGCGGCCTGGTACGTGCATTTCACAAGCAACATAGTCTCAAACTGTTTCACATGTGCTTCATCCATTATTACTATTGCATATCTATCCAAATAGCGTGGTTCATTAACCAGGCGGTGTGCCAAACACCCGTGAGTTATTACAGTAACCAAAGCATTAACTCTACGGTACTCAAGCCGCACTTTGGACGTAAGCCTCATTGCGTACACCTTATTCTCATTCAACAACTCTATAAGGTGCGTCGCTATTACATTTGTTGGCATAGTTGTGAGCGCTTTCTTCTTCTCTTTCAAAGCTTCTCGCGCCTGTTCACAGCTTTATGGGTTCTTTCGGCTACCGGATGCGCCAGCTCATACGTAACATGGCTACCCACTGGGACCACGTGGATGTCATAATGGTCGGTGCCATATAGTATCCCATCCTGCATTTGTTGACTAATCAGTACGTCACCCAGTACGCCGGCTGATCTGAAGTTTCCATTTCGCGCGACGTAAAAGGGGGAGCCTGACAATGTCACTCGACAGTATTCCCTACCGGGCATACTCGCAAGAAAATACCCTTCCATGGTCTTAAAGACCCGCTTGGTGAAAAGCTGGGTCTCTTCATGGTTCACAAGCATTACCCCGATCGTTTCTCCATCTCTGAGCCCTGGGATGTTGGACAACTCACCCCAGGTCACAAGATCCCGAGTGACCGAGTACAGCGCAGGCTGGATCTTTCTGCCATTCGGCAGCCATAGGCAACTCCTCCCGGTAACGTGAGCCTTACTGTGTATTATACCATCTTCGACCACAGCTCGTCCAACGTAGGAACGCCATCCCAGCAAATTTCGGTACACAGCATACATTGTTCATCATTGTTCGACTTCACAGCCTTTATACTTCCTTCTGTGACTACATAGAGTACGCTGCTCCTGTATCCTTCCCTGCCGATGCACCATATCAATGATTATGGTAGAAGTACTCGCCAGTTTGTTGCGGTTGCGTGGGATGGCCAAACACTCGTAGACAATAATACTTTATTCGACAAAGTAAGACTTGATAGATGGGAACAGCTCCGGTGGTTCACGCCTGAAGAAGAAGTCGAAGAAGACGTCGAAAGAAAACCCCGCTCTCGTTGCACCGACACTTTTATAGCATTGCCCTTAGCACGTTTACATACATAGCTGCCGCGGAGAGTCTTATATTTTGTCGGCGTTGACAAACGTTTACATACATAACTGCCGCGAAGAGGCTTAATTGAAATATCTTTCTTCGTTCAAATCTATTAACATTTAACGTTATACTAAATTATAACATTACATTTGTTCGGCGTCGACGACAACATGTTTGTCTTGCTTCACCTAATGTATGTGTCATACACCTTGAACAGAAATTCATAGGCTATCGCAACACGTGTACAATTGGCGGACGATACATCGTAGCCACCCTGTATAGTGAAAACAGTGCACTCTCAACATGACCGGTATAACAAGACCGCTTTGGATGTGTACGTTGGCCTGACTACCCTTGGAGCCCTTATTACGCCCTGTCTAGACCGTCTTCAAAGGCACAGTTCACGATAGAAATGGTTACTGAGTTCTCCCCCTAAGAATACCCAGTGGCCCTTAAGGGTAATAAGGAGGACCCTCTCGCACCCAAGAACTCAACGGTGAGGGCATAGTGGGAGCCCCGTTACTGGCTCGCGCGGACTTCCCGCCCCTCGATCGATGTCACGTCAGACGAGTGTCGAAACGTACAGATTGCAATATTGGTTCCACACAATCAGTTGATCGCCGAGTGATGATGCGATGCTTTTCTCCCATACTTTTATTCCCTTTTATTCTTTTTGCTGCCGCGATCCTTATTCTAGTCACACTTACGCACTGACACAATTGTATAACTCGTCCAAATGCCCCGCTCTTCTTCGTTTTTCTGGTCTCTTCTCGTCCAGCCCCCTTTTTAACGATTTTTTGAAGCCTTTTTTCACTCTGGAAACACCGATTCACACAGTTTTTTCGCCTTCATCGCACTATTTTCCGTCAAATCTTCCATTTTTCGTCATAATCTGGTCTAAAATTATCGTTAACTGTGCCTTTAAGCATCACAACGTCCCTTCTACCGCACTTTCGGGCCACAGGTTCATCCTCAGGACAAACCTTAGAAACAGCTTTTATCCCGAACATTGTCTTTGATGAAGAACAGTACTCAGCGGCTTCCTTTAAATCTAGTACAGGTAAATAAATAACGTTTAAATATTAAACAACATTTTTCTAATTTTTGTTATTCATGACCACTCGAACTAGGGTATGGGTACGGGCGTCCGAGGATGTACGCAGAAAATTGCGCGGCCAAACTCATGGTGATTGGGACGACTTTAGCGCCTGTCGCCTATCATCCTATCGTTGTGGTCCAAATTTTAAATAGAGTGGATTAATAGGATCAGCTGATCCTACTAATCTACTCTAACCTAAATTTGGATCCCAATGGTGAGTCCTGAAGTCGTTCAATCCGGCACGAACATCGCACGCATCCTCGGACGCTCATATGTTCCGTCCCCCCTCGAACGGTTATAGCTGTACCTATAACGAAGGTGATGGAAATTAAGAGTTCGGCGGTATCCAAGACTTTAGGAGGATGATATATTAATCGTTAACTTTTTGACCAGAATCATATAACTATTGACCGTAAGTAATGTAGCCAATAGGTTGGTTTGAACGCATAGTTCACGAAGGAAATGGTATCTGAGATTACTATGGGATGAACTGTGTTCCTCAAGGATAGCTTGAGGGCGCTCTCCGGTCGAAATCCGGTCTTCATAGGGAGTACGGCACGCACGTTAATGGACATACATTTGGACGCTCGTCGAAATACCCCTTTATGTAAGTTACGCCGTCATGTGCTCGTCCAATCCCTAGTTTTACTAATTTTTTGAAGCCTTGTATCTCACTGAATACTCCTATTCAAGCGGTTCTCCGCCACTTTTGAATTTAGAACTACTGCTTAAATTATTTATCTTAAACTAGAAACCATAAAATTATCGTGAACTGTGTTTTCGAAAAATACAAGCCTTCTTTTCCCCAATAATTCGCAACCATAACTCTACTGATCAATCTTAGAATATTTGTCTGCTATCCATGGACTCTACAATTCCGCCGGTCAATTTTTAGCGTCGGACTGAATACTGTTTCTGTATCTTGTGACCACACGCAACGAAGCCTGCACCAACGAAGCCAACTATCATTGTTGGTGGGTGCTAATCGATGTACATGCTCGCTACTCGCCATCATACTTCGGGCTAGCTTTAAGAGCAAACGGCGATAGGCGACCCGTTTATACCGATGCTCATGGTTGAAGGCACAGTTCACGATAATTTTGAGGTACCCGTTTTTATTCGTATAGATTGGGAATAGTTCATCGGTAGTAAAGAAAGCGAGAGAAGTCGTCGATTTCGAGAAAATTATGTCTCCTCAAAAGTAGGGAAATAGAGGTTGGACGAGATTGCCATGACGGATATATCATGGAAGGGGTATTCAGACGAGAGTTCAGTTATTGCAATAGCACAAAGAGCTGACTACATCAAGCCAGAACTGTACAGAATTGTCTTTCATTGTCGCTCTGGGTCATGAGTTGTTTGAACTTCCTACATGGGTTTCGTTGTGATCGGTGCGGCCTCTACAATGCCAGTGAAACTCGTCCGAGGATACCCATGGGGCAATCTTTGAGCCTTTATAACTCCCTAACGGGTAACGGAACTTCTCCCTACCGCGGTATTCTCCCTTTCAGCATGCGGCAAATGTCACTGCAATTGTCGTACTCACCGAGCCTCCCCGCCAATCGATAGGACGCGGTATTTTTCGTTGATTGCCTTGCTTTTTTATTGGATTTGATCGTGTTTTCTTCTGTTTCTTTTTCGTTTTCATGTTTATTAAGCTTGATTTATAAAAGTGACTCCTCCTATGTAAGCGACGATCAAGACTGCATTGAAATTGAAGAAAGCTGTCAGCCAATTCAAGTGATTAAAGGACTCCCTACCTCCCCTACCTCACAAATTGCGCGCTCCAATCTTCCATCGCAACCCTGCGATACGCGGCGGGTGCGGCGTGTGCGACGCCGCGACAAGGGAGAAGTTCCCGGACCCCCCCTCCCCCCCTAACTAAGCCGTTTGCCGACCTAATAGTGCCGAAAGGGTATGCGCGGGGTCCTCAACTTCATCCTGTGGGGGAATCTCTGAACCATTTTCATGGTGATCTGTGCCTTTAAGTTTCATGCTCGGATTCAATGCATTTGAAGTACAGAACATGCGAATCTTTGCTGAACGTTTTTGAAGCGCCTTTCTTCTCAGCTGTAAGCCACATATCAAGGTAAAGGTAATACTAAGGAATAGCTTAGCATTATTCACTTCCGAACTGAGGTTTCTTCCTACATTAGCCTTTTACATGACTCACTCACTCTGCTTGTAGGAACCAACATCAAATGATTACGTGTCAACCAACTCGGCCTTGTATTCGGGAGTACTAGTCTGGTAGTAGCTCAATACAGGGTGGGCCAAAATTATGATTACAGCGCGCGCTGACGCTCATAGCAATTTGTTTCTGAGTTTATAACAATTCGCTCTCTTTCTTCCGTTTCACAAGGTTGATTACATTATTATGTTCCTAATGATGCTGTACTTTTGGTAGATTTTGAAAATAATGTAAGCGTCATTACCCCGTGAATAAATCGTCACTTTGCATTTACTAGCTTTTTTGGCACGGTGCATCTTCAGACTAATTAGCGTAACAAGGCAGGTGATACATTCAACC
>UZAF01016918.1:6452-35322 GCA_900617895.1 Haemonchus placei
ACTCTGTAATTCACTTTGTGAGCTTTACTAATCACTGAACAAGAGAAGGCAGCAATTGAAAATTTTTCTAGAAATTCTTCTATATTTTATTTACGCCCCCGTTTATTCACTATTTTCCCACCGTACTATTATTTTCATTTTCATTAGTAGCGAAGTAGTTTAGCCAAGGGTAGCCTAGGTTAAGGTGTGCATTAGGAAGTGGCGCACGATTAGAGAAGGATGGTTCTCGAATGGAATCCGGAATGATATCCGCCCAATCCAACCGAGCCTTCCATTCCTTCTAGGTCAGTTGATTGGTATCAGACGTCTGGGAGGATAAAAGCATTAAACTGTACATCGACTGGCCACCGCAACTTTGGGTAGGCGCCATACGCATTCAATACGCCACTATGATTTTGAAAAGAAGTCGAGTGCGGGGAGGAATTTTGTAAACGGGATGGGTAACTCCAAAGACATCGTGTTCTTATCCTATCGCTCAGACCTCCTGATACCTTGGGTGTAGCCCTTAACCTCCGCGAAGGCTTGAAACAGAGAAAGGAACGATATACTTCTGATAGAAGTTTACTAGCAGTATCATGCGAACGCTAACCGAAAGGAAATAGAGGTTGCAGTAAAATTCGGGAAGTACAGTAGCAATTATTAATATGATCAAAATTTATTAGGCTTTTGAAGTCTCTTGGGACCGTAAACGAAATTGCGGCCATAGAGTTCATAATGTCTTGCTTAGGATAGGACGTGGTGGAGTCGTCGACGGCGGTCACTGAGCCGACCCGCCCTCCTGAAGGAGGGGCACCGATGGCTAGTTTGAGTCAGACAAATTTCTCCTCCTGCCTTATATGATGGTTGGACTGGAGTCCTCTGAAGAAGTAAACGCAGAACCCTATCGGATAGGGGTTCGCCTTTAAGTTTGTTGGAAAAGAAACATCGGAAAGGTTTGTATATGGGAACAGCCAATCAATTCTGTGAGCGTTGCAGCTATAACCAATTGATTTTTCTGAATGCTATAGGGGAATACTTCATCATTCGCCCAACACTAATCTTGAACTCTTACTTTTTACAATTCTCTAAGACCGACTGCATTTGGAAGGAAAGATTTCAGTCCTTTTATTGTGTTGCGAGATGGCAAGAAGTCCAAGCACTCGTATACATCCCTGTACGTTCTTTGAGCAAAGTAGAATGCGTGGCGCCATCCAAGGAAAGTGATAACAACAAGTAACCTAATATAGCCACTTGGCTGGATGTTCGAATCTGATCCTTTTTACTAAAATGTAAATGACCAAATACTTATCCAGGGGATTTGAAAAAAATTTTGAATTAGCTTTGTCCATTCAATGTTGACTATCTACAAGGGAGCTAATTTGGTAATTCTGAGACCATGCATCTATGCGTATGATTAATTGACTTGTAGCTTGTTTATATTTTTATGCTTCGATCATCAATAATAAATATTGTTGATGTGTACAATAACAATAACCGTAATACTTCAATATTTATATTAATCTCAGAGAGAAGACGACTGGACCTTTTTTGAGATTGATACAAATTTTATGGGCTGAGCGCGTAGCCTCAAACGCAGCATGAGTATGAGCAGGTAGCAAAAAATATCGGGTCAGTACAATTTTTTGTTATAAATAGTAACTTCTTAATACGGAATAGCCTCAATCAAATGTTGCGATTATAAAAAGATTCTAGTCAATTCTAACAATCACACATCAGAGTAATTTCTGATTAAGCTTCCGAGTTAATACTAACAACTTTATTGGTGAATGTTTTTTTCCAGCTAACTCGCCTTCTTCGGAGCCTTGAAGTCGAAAACATTTTTGTGATTCCTACGGTCACCTTTCCGAATCACGAAAGAGCCTTCCAAAGGGGATCAAAGGGTGAGACTCAAGATAGCTAATGCTGACCTTGGGGAGAATGAAGCCCTTTGTTATCCCTGAGCTTTGTTATCCAACTGCAACTTAACTACGAAAAAAAAAACGCATTTTGTTGTGTGGTGTTTTCCGTTTATTTTTATTATAGTACATATATTTACCGATTTATATCTATTTCCAACATTTTTTACAGCATATAACTCGGCCATATGTCTGCTTGAATGTGCTCAGTAGGCTTTCTGTAACAGTTTCGGAGATACATGGACTTTGGCTATTTGGCCTTTTTCTGTTCCAACACAATTGAATACCTACAAAGGGATAAATGAATATTGGCCTGTACGAAGTGAATAAAAAGCCAGTGCGAAGTGTTCAATTCTCTGAATCGTTTTATTTAAAGGCACAGATCACGACAATTTTGAGGTGCCCTCTTTAGGTTGAAAAGTGGGAGAGTTGATGTAGGGCGATGGTGGCGAAGGAAGCGAGGGAATCCGCCTACTTCAAGGCTTCTTAAAAATTGTGGAAGTGGAGGTTGTACGAGATCACCGTGACGGTAGTGGCATGCAAGGGGTGTTTGGACGAGATTTGGGAGCAACCATTGCCCGGAGAGATAACTACATCAAAGCGAAATTGTCCGAAACTGTTTCGCTGTCGTAATGGGTTATGGCAAGTTGTTTGAACTTCCTACTTGGGAGTCTCTTGATATAGTGTAGCCTCTACAAAGCCATTGAAGTTCGTCCACGATGGGTGTGACATTCACACGATACAATCCCTGGCCCCTTTCGTGCCCTGTTCATGACGTTTTTCGACCTTTTCGAATGGCAGGTATGGTATAAGGAGGAGCCTTGGATTCAACTATAGGGAAGTCTCAGTAACCTTTTTTTTTCGTGAACTATGCCTTTAAATCAGTCGTAGCATTCACAGAAGAGTTGATAGGGCTGCTTTGTACTAGCTGTGACCTATGGCAAGTCTTAACAACGCTGTAAAGATGACACTGCATGAGATTCTTCACCCTGTCGCAGCTGAAACGATAAGGGATATTTTAGTAACGACTAGGAAAATTTACGCAATCATTCAAGCGATCGTTAAGGGTAAGAGCAGCTCCGAAAACTGGGATTACGGCTTGGGTAATAAAATAAAAGAGCTCAAAGCGAGTGCTATGAGAGAAGTGCTCTAAAAGATATTGTAGGTAGAGAGGGGATAGCTGTCGGCAATACAATGGAGCATTCACAAAGCTCATGACACTCAGTTTTATGGGCCAGAAATCAATTAAGCACGTTAGCGTGCTTCTGCCTTCAGCTGTTGGGGCTCCGATGTGGAAATTACAATTTTCTCGTTACCAATACAATCCCCGTACCATCCCCGTGTTTTCTCTGACTCCCATGAAAGTGATGTTGAGGTGAATAAGCTAAAAAGTTCTGGGATCGCTATAAAAAAAGGTTTCAGACCAGATCTCAATCCAGGGGATGCAGTCATGACATTAATAAAGCTTTTATTGCACTACGGCTGCAGTGCCGTGCAGAGTATGGTAGGGAGCTTTATCGAGACTATAATATTATTCAGTCCCATTTGTTTCTGATTCAGGTCTATTGAGTGAGTTGTTTTAACTTACTTTTCAGTAAGCTTGAACATCGACCAGGCAGCGAATCTTTTGTTTCTAGAAGAATGAAAGATAATGGTTTTGCTAGTAGTGCGGCGGAGGTGGTGTAGTTGAAAGTAGCGGACTATCAAAGACGCATGGTTCATGGTTCGAATCCCGGATCGATATCCGCCCAGGCACCAAGCCTTCCCATCCCCCGGAGTCGGTTCTATCCCATAACCGACTGAGAGGACAAAAGAATGACCTGCGTCGTCTGGCCACTTTAAGTCACTGTAGAAGCCGCATATGCATCCAAAACGCTGCAACGATTCTGAGTGGAAGTTTATTGCGTGGACGCTTCCCAAAAGGGGACCAATTAGCGTTAAGAAGCTTCACACTTCATGCCTTATGATCTGTACTTAAGTGAAAGCGAGGTGACTGTTTTTTCTCACTGATTCCAAAACAACCACCTTTTCTTGCATCATGGAATTCATGTCAGTTCAAAAATTCAGAAGAGGGGCGATAGATCGAATTCCCTTCTTCGCAATTACTTATTTCGGATGAGTTTCCCAGTATTAGCAGGTCATTCTCAATAAAAACTTTGTATCTCTCCGTATTATATCTTCTCCGACTCATAAAGGTAATGGCGTTACCAGGCCTATTAGGCGAAAATTATTATTAGCCATATTTCCGGATTCTGATTCGTCATAATTGTCGTTGATATCGGATCACGAGGTGAAAACAATTCTTATTGGGTAATCACACATCTACAAAGGTACTCGACAACAAGTTCTTTTATTAATATTGTTAAAGTAAGTAAAGAGCTTTCTTGTAAGGCATGAAGTACGGCAGTCACAACTGACTCGCCGGTCGGAGTTCTTGTCGGATATTGACGGAACTTGAGCTTGTAATTAGTGGACTACTAGTAATGAGCTCGTTGGATAGTTCCTGAATGCTTGACTCAACAAAAAAGTTGGCAAAAATTCTTACTACAGTGTCAAAATGTGGCTAAATAGCTGTTCCGCATCACAAAAATACATTGATCTTAAGTGCTACTTTTTTCTGTTTGATTTTTTTATTAGTTTGATTTCTCTGTTGTTGTGTTGCGGCTCGAAAATGATGTGATTTGAATTTTTTTGCGACATTTGAAAATACTCACAATTAAGTGTTATAAACAAAACCTCATCATAAACAAATTAAAAACCCCAATAATAGAAACTTATTACTCGGAAACCCCACATCTTGCAAACTTGACTTAGCTAGGCAAGGAAATGATGTGACCATGTAAGCAAACTGTGTATTAAGTTATATGCAACTGTAAACGTCATTATTTGCCACTGCAACGAAGTTTTCATAAGTATTTCGATCTTTTGGGCCGGGACGGTTAGATAAAAAAGAGTTTTACCGAAGTCTATCAGTGGCAGTTTTTTGTTCACTCGCCATTAAATAAATCAAAATAATAAGAATCAGGGTGGACGTGGGTATCTTTGGAAAAGAGCCGCTGGGAAGGGGCTGAGGGATAAGGAGTAGTGTGACTCATTGGATCCTGGTTCGTAGAAGATTCACAACATCCTACTATATATAAACCGCAAACGTCCGTTGTCTGTATGTCTGTCTGTTTGTCCTTCCGAAAGTCACGTAGGCACGATGTGGATGTAAATATCACGTGAGCGCGTTGAGGAAACCCTTATGAAATGGGAAGTCAACCGACACTATTNTGAGTATAAGGTGCACGCGTTAGCATGCGTAGGCCAACTGGTAATTATCTATACAACATTGCCTGTTTACTTATGTACATATCATGGTCAGACATTTTTGAAACGCGTAAAAAAATGAGAAAAACACGGAACTGTTCAAACCCTCTTTTAGAAGAGGAGGCTGCTCTCTTATCGCCTAGTAAATATGTCATCGGCAGACTAGATTCTGCATTTGACAACTTCGTTGTAAAAGGAAAACAAGAAAAGGTAAACAAGAAAGCTTGAAACAATTCTAAAAAAAAACAAGCAAACGAGAGCCTTCAGTTTCCACTTATCGCCCTAAGATGCACGAGTGTTCCAACTGTGAGTGTGGGAATTGTTTTACTCCTTCCTGTTTTGAGGTTAAAAGATGCAGGATGTCGTGAGCATGGCGCGTTCAGGTCCAGATTTTTGAACACATCATTCCATTTAATGTTCATAATGCCAGTGTTAAGACTATACTCGTTTTTTGATACAGGACGAGGGCCCAAGGGTTACCTGGAGCTAAAGGATTTCTAGCTTTAACTCCGACAAAACTTCATCATGGCTTTTTCATTACATCTTCAATAATGAAAAATAGGAGGTTCATTGGCTTTGGATATAGTCGACCTCGCATATACCAGAACTGTTAGGTTTTTTTTAATCACGACTTGTGTTGGGTGGAAGATTACCAAAAGAATTTCACATTTTTCAGAATGTAAGATGGATTGGTCCAAGACTAAGGGAATATACAGTAAGTTTGCAAAGGCGGTGCTGCCGATTATTTTTTAAGGGAATTTAGCAGACGTACAAAATGATGATTCCTGAACCAGTATGTATATCTAAGTGGCTCAATCGTTAACATTTTTCGGGTGCAGGCTTACGTCAAATGAATAAGCAACGATTGAGTCAATTAGATTCGTTTGAGCGCTGCTGATCAGGCAAATGTTGCAGATGTTTCTTATTTTGTAGCAAAAAAAAAGTGATTCGTGGAAATGGCTTGCAGATAATGCTTCAGATAGACGGAGGGGATGTGAAAACCTTCTTGAATTCAAGACATCTTCTCGTGTTCTCTACCCTAGCCTCAGTTACTTGGAGAGCTAGACTACTAGAAGGAATTGGGCAAATCATTGTAACGACATTTGGCAAAATAGAGTTGGGATGACAAGGCTTGAAGCACTAACTCTGTTTAGCTTCATATCAAAATTGAATCTTGCTCAAGTACTTGAGCTTTGATTCTGAGAGGGAAGGGAAAAACGTTTCTTGGAAATCGAGTTTTTAAGAACCAATCGGACGCGTAGCGACTAGACTTACAAATGAGATATGTATGTACTAACCTTGACTTTGAAACCGTCAGTAATGATACGTATGTCAAAGAGGTGGACGGTTGAAGAGTTGATGGAGGGTTTTTGGTCAGCCTGGTAATAGCCTTAAGCTAACTATATTCATATTTGGACTTTTGGCGATTCAAAGAAATATCGAGAGCTCAGATAATCAGACTATGTTCTTCGAGTATAATACCTTGAAGTATTTCATGAGCTAAAATATGGTTTCTGATTGAAGTACTTCTGTCACGGGTTCACTTAATCAGGGTGTGGGGGAAGTATCTGCCAAAAATTTCGCATTAGCCTGAATCTGCCAAAAATTCCTCATCAGCCCCTATTTTCTAAAAGCTCTAGTGGAGTTTTTGAGAAAACGTGCTAACCATGCGTCCATACGACATACCTGGCTACCCTTTTGATTTCGTATTCGTATTACTACCTACTTCTTCCAATCGTTAAGCATCTATTATAGAACAGAAGCGTACGATGTCATGATCACTTTAAAGGCACCGTTCACAAAAAAGTTAGAGTACCCTTTTTTGACGGGAATTGATAGAACTACTCTAGAATAAAGCGATAACAACGAAAAAAGCGCAAAAAACGATGAACAAGAAGAACTACATGCGTCTCTGGCAATTTGCCAAACAGCTTATCGACTTTTCACCAACTTCGCTCCAATGCGAATGTGGTGAAGGACAATTAGAACTCGTAGTCAGCCTAGCGAGGGGCGGAGGCCTCCCGTCCCCCACTGTTCCTGCCCTTATTGTGCCCTATCCAGCCGTTTTCCGACCTCATTCCTGCACAAATGGTATCANTATGTAAAAGAGACTTCGAAGGAGATTTCAGGGTAGCGCATGGCCGGACTCCTAGCTGGAAGCTGTTGNAATTGATAGAACTACTCTAGAATAAAGCGATAACAACGAAAAAAGCGCAAAAAACGATGAACAAGAAGAACTACATGCGTCTCTGGCAATTTGCCAAACAGCTTATCGACTTTTCACCAACTTCGCTCCAATGCGAATGTGGTGAAGGACAATTAGAACTCGTAGTCAGCCTAGCGAGGGGCGGAGGCCTCCCGTCCCCCACTGTTCCTGCCCTTATTGTGCCCTATCCAGCCGTTTTCCGACCTCATTCCTGCACAAATGGTATCAAAGGAGGCTTCGAATTCAAACCATCTGCAAATCTCCGAAACCACTTTTTCGTGAACAGTGCCTTTAAAAGTGACCTTCTAGCTTTCTTTGCATCTGAGTCACCGGAGTTCTACACTGAAGAAATCCGTGGCTTTATGGAGCTTTCGCGGAAGGTAGCTGATAGAAAATATTTCGTTGAAAGTTGAATGATATCACCAAGTTATGTTGTTTTAAAATACTGTAGCATGACTACAGATACTACTGCCCACACTAATATTGGATTATTTATGGGCATGGTGTGCTCGTACGTAGGAGATCGTCTGGCAAAATATCACGGTGTTCTAATAATATTCTTCAATGAATAAGATTTATCCAAAGAGGGACGGATAGGGCCAAAGTCATACATCTTGGGGTTCAAGTTCACACCAGTGCTGAGTGCTGAGGCTATGATGGAGTGTATATGGTAAGAGTTCCGAGCTGAAATGGAAATTAAGGTGGGATGGAAACGATTTCGAATTAGTTTTATGGGTTAAATTAAGTGTGTTTCTGTTTTGGCGTGTGGGAGGCTCACTAGAGGATTACTATTCCAAGAACAGTTAGGCAAACCTACAACAGAATCAGGAAGTACAGTTTTTAATGGAAAACTTATCTGATGCTAGTACGATAATGGATAATTAAATATGAACGATTACACTTTTCTAAGGCCTCAGAGGGAGATATCATTGGAATGTTGGATAAGAGAAAGAGGACTTCCAACGGTACTCACTAATTCAACTGGTAGTGTAGAGAAAATTAATAAAAAATTTATATACATAGCTGTGAAAACTCAAATAATTTAGCGATATACTCGTGCTCAGCTCACGAGCTTACAGGCTATCGCCCTTTTCCCTTCAACCAGAAAACAGATGGAGCTCATCGAACCCCCCCAGCCGTTGGTTACGGAAGAATTTCAACTCCTCACGGGACATTTGAGGGTGATGTAGGTAAATCGATACAGTCTCAGCTACTGGTTTCGAAAGTTAAATTTAGTGGTACTAGCTATACCTCCCACACAATTCATGCAGTCGAAGTTTGTTCGAAATGTGGTGCGGTTTTATGGGGTGATTGTAGTCAACAAAGTCAAGAGGAAAGATATGCATATCGTGGTATGGTGATACCATATAATACTGTGGGTATGTAAAGGAGACTTCGAAGGAGATTTCAGGGTAGCGGATGGCCGGATTCCTAGCTGGAAGCTGTTGAGATGGTGGTTTGAATTCAATTTGCCTCACCTATAGTTTGTGCTCTGTTTAGTCAGGCCTCAATCGCTACTGATGAACCAGTAGAACGGAAGATGCATGGCGCAACTCTGATGATCTAGTTTATGAAGAAATTGGAAGGAATCTCGAAAACGCAGTGATTGAAACTCTGAGCTGTAGCCACGAGCTGGATCAGATCCGCACTGCTGAAGTGGAACCGACTCCGCCTCGGAGAATTTGCGACAGAGTTCGATGGCCGAGCACTTTGAGAACTCTATGAAAGCTACGTGTATCACGTGCAATGTTCTTAGCCTTTGTTGGCTATTCAAGCGATATCAATGGTTACTGCTTCCGCTTGACTAGCCAGGAGGCCTAAATCCCTTTCAGACTCTCTCGCTATTCTCTCGCGTCGTTCGTTAACGAAGTACAACTTCAGAAAAAAAAAGTCCCTATCCCGACGTCACAGTAATTCCTTCAGGCTCTCATCAGAAATTTCTTAGCTCAACAATGTACCAAGCCAGTTGCGTTCTAGAAAACTGAAGTCAGAAATTCGCATGAATCGTCCCTAATTCACCATTTCCCGGCTGTTCAAAGAAGAACATTGCGACTTAAAGCCACAATTCACGATAAAAATGGTTTCTGAGATTCTCCTATATTATGGACTCGAAGCTTTCCCTTATACCATATCTGCCGCTATAAGTCGAAAAGTGTCATGGAGAGGGCACAGTGAGGGGTCAGAGATTGTAGCATGTGAATGTCGCGGACGGGTTTCAACGGCTTTGCAGAGGCTGCACTAACTCAAGAGACTCTCATCTGGGAAGTTCAAACAACTTGTCATAACCCATGGCGACAGTGAAAGGCCGTTTCGGGCAATTTCGACTTGATGTAGTCACCTCTTTAAGCAATGGAAGCAAAGTAAATCTCGTCCAACCCCTTACATGCGGTTACCGTCACGGTGATCTCGTACAACTTCCACTTCCACTACTTTTAGAAAGCCTTGAAGTAGGCTGATTTTCTCGCCGATGTACCCTCCTACATCAATACTTCCACTTTTCTATCTAGAAAGGTTACCACGAAATTATCGTGAACTGTGCATTTAACTCGGAGTAAGACTGGATTTGGCTGACGTTAAACTCGTCCAAGTGTCTCCTATGGGGTCTTGTTTGTTGCTAGGTGCTACCGTAGTATGGAAAGGTATGTCAAATTCCATATATGTTCATTGACGTTTTTTCTTTTCTTCTCCAATCGTTCCTCGAGTGCTAGCTCTTTGATTAACAAAATATTAGCGTCTCTCAAAACAAACGAACGTTTCATTTAAAAAGTCTTTTATTGCACTCGAACAACAGCATTACATTAGACATGCCAATAGTACCTATTGAAGTATCGTCGTAGTCTGAAGGCAGCGTTGCCTGCTCTTGAGTGCTGAGTGGGGACGGGTATAGCAGGCGATGCTACATCGGGCAAAGCAGGTGGAGCTATCTCAGCGTTCAACAAACTCGGGGCAGCTGGTGCCGATTCAGTACCTGCTGTTATTGTTGTCGTTGGAGTGGATTCAGTAGGGACAGCACTGGGTGCAAAGGCACCCTGGAAAGCTGCGCCTTTGGTAACCTCAGTTACTACCTCCGCTGCCTTAGCAGCATCAGATCCTGCAGCGTTTCCAGTTAGGACCGTGTCAACATGTTCTTCTGTCACTACTCCTTTGCCTGTATTCACTACTTCAGCCACCACTTTATTTTCTCCGGAACCTTCTGGCTCAGTAAGTTCCCTCTTGTCTACAGCAGCTGCTACGCCCGCTGCTGCAGTTTCTGCAAATGACTGAGCTCCAGCTCCGACTGAGAGCATAGATCTTGGAGGGCAAGGACAGTAGGCGGCATCAGCTCCTGGTGCTCCGTCTAATCCTCTGCCACCAGGGGCGCCTGGGCCTCCAGGTGCTCCATCCCTTCCTGGAGGTCCAGGTGGACCAGCTGGACCAGGGGCTCCTGCAGAGCTAGATCCATTCTGAAATAGAATTTTCAGTAATTGCCCTATATCAAAGGCTTCGAGTCACCAACCTCTCCGTTGCGTCCGGGTTCTCCTTGAGGTCCTGGAGCTCCTGCGGGTCCTGGCGCAGAGATTGATCTCATTCCATTCGCACCTATGAATAGTGAGAAGTGAAAAAGAGTTCGATATTGGAAGAATAGAATATTACCATCTGTTCCAGGAGTTCCATCAGATCCAGGCTTTCCATCTTGACCAGGTGGTCCAGGAGGACCAGCGGGACCAGGTACACCACTTCCACCTCCCGTTCCATCCTAGAAAGAAGCGATAAATACCAGGCAGTGGATGAATATTTGCAGGATACTGACCGCTCCCGGATTTCCTGGAGATCCTGGTGACCCAGAAGGCCCGTCTGGTCCTGGTGGGCCTGGTGGCCCTTGTGGGCATTTGATACAGCCGCCCATCATGTGGTCAGCCAACACGGCCATGCCGTTCTTGCCTGGTAGACCGTCCTCACCATTCTCTCCATCCTCTGAAGCAATGTTTGTGGCTTGGGAGGGCAATTTATTATGGCTAATTTAGGCTTCAAACTAACCTCCAGGTATTCCAGGTGTTCCTGGTGGTCCGGGAGGCCCAGCTGGGCACCCCCTGGATTTCTCTGCGCATTCTAGATGGTGTTGAATGATTTCCAAATGAATATGTGTCAGTGAAACCATTCAAGGACCGAAACTAACCGCATACGTAGTTTCCATAGCCTCCTCCTCCACCTCCAATACCATCTGCGGAAACTCCTCCACCTCCTGCACCATCGAAGGAATCGGATTTAGCCGCTTGTACTCCAGCTTCAGGCTGTGCTTCGATACCAGTTGGTGGAACTTGATATCCTTCACGACGTGTTCGTGCCACTATGACGTCGAACACATGTCGGTCGCCACCAGTCGTTCGGATCATCTGCTTCCATGCGTCATCAGCATAACCCTGCAATCGGTTTATTTTATAGCGGTCTCTGAGCGGCCTCATTTTTCACAAGGAGGTTGCAAAACCTCAGAAGAACTGGCTTACTTTGAACTCGTTCATATCTGTGATAACATCATCGTAAAACGAGTTGATGTCGGTCAGCAGCGAAATGGTCAAACCGATAGCTGCGATGATTGCTATCGTTGAACCACCACAAGTAGCTGCTAGAACTGAGCGCTGTAAGCTCATCCTGAAATGCCGAAAGTGATCATTGACTACTCGATGTTTGAATTGTTTCAAGGGAACTAGATGGAACTTAAACGGTCTGAAAATTCATCTGAAATCTGACACTCGAATTGGTTGCTTCTGAGCTTGGTGGCGTAAACTTTCTCGTGGACGTCTAGTGACAGAATACGCCCAGGTCATCCAACTTTTTTTGTCTACGGGGCCAACTTCTGCGTGACAAACATGTCTTTGGGGACTGAACACAATTTTGTGTTAATTTTTCCTTTGCAATGCAGTGTATAAGACTCATTTAAATGACATCATTTCTACTATCCTAACCGAAGTTCAAAATATGGCGCATCCGCGAAACGGACCCTGCCCCTATCGACGTGGCTGTCAGCTGTTATTTCATGAAGTTTTTAGATCCCTCTGGAATGGGATTCTTCAGCCACATACCGATCAAAGCATTTGTATGGAGGCTATGCTCCTTTAAATTGCGAAAGTTTTTCGGTGTTGGCTAATCCAATTTCGAGATGCACCCCACATTTGACTTTTATACAAGATCATGGTGTCCTTTGTCTGTATAGGTGGATTCTACAATGACAGTGGCCATTTGTATAGATCAGTATTTATACTCTCCAAAAGAAGTCTGGTAACATCTAAGCGACCCCGCAGGGTAGGAGGCTTGGCTGTCTTTTGCGGGTGTTTTTAGGGGATTCGACTCCAGGTCATAAATGTGATAGCATGCTACTTGGTACTACTCCATCTCTGCTTTCAATTTACTTAGAAAGCTATCATTCGAACTCTTGCCCACGAGATTCCTTCGTACTTCCGGGGCAAATTTCATTTTTTCATAACTATATTTGAATGAAGATGTTTCGAGAAGTCGAGTAAAGTGAGCGGGGAAGATGTAGAAGGAGACTAGCATCTATGGAACGGGTAAAAAGTCAAGGAGGAAAGTTGCAGCGGTTATCGCGATGGTCACGTCCATAGAATTATTCCTTCGCAATCGTAGTGCTTCGATAGCGCAATTTAGGGCAGGATCATCTTTGGTTGAACCCACTGAGTGGGTCGTACTGAGTAAATGATCGAATTGACATCAATTCAAAGGGATGGCTCGTGATTAAAGGTAATATTTTTGATCATAAATGAAATGGAGGAACGGAATGCTTTATCCAGACAACTGTAGGCAGAGTGATAAGCGTCGATAACAAGTTGTCGAAGCGCAGATACAAGTAGTAATCGCCCGTTGTTCACCTTAAATAGACGATTGTCTAAGAAACCAGTAGTGTCGGCGATAACGCTACCATATAACAACTTGTTTGACCGACTCATCGAATTAACAGGCTCTTTCATAATGAGATTACTAATCTTTGTCATGACAAGTAATCATGACAAAGATTAGAATCTCATCACGGATAGCTGTGATCAGCTTTATACCCTTGGTTTCCTAAAGGGGCATGAAATTTCCAAATATGTGAAACCCACCCACAGTTACCTACCTTCTTTAGCCACGCCAACGACCAAGAATAAGTTAAACAGGAGAAATGGTAAATTTGAGAATAGTAATGGTATACTCATATCCCTAGATTTAAAGCTGGTCCTTCGAGGTGAGTAACCCCTTTTGCGGTGTGCGCCACGGCATTCGCCTTCCTTCTAGAATTTTGGTGGCATTTGAATGTGTATATGGCCTGTTCATAGTCTGCGGAGAGCAGTTGATGTAAAAGTTAGTGCTTTTATTATCCCAGACTAGTCTGGTACCGATAAACTGACCCTAAAGGGATGCAAGACTTGATTTGCTTGAACGAGTATCAATCTGGATTCGGTTCCCGAACCATGCATGTGGTGGGACACTGTTTATAACACTAATTAGAATTGATAATTGTAGTAATTTTCTCTGTATGGAATCCATAGTTTATTAAATTATATTACTTTTCATTCACAAATGGCTGGTTCAAAAAATCTTTTCGCCCTGAACTTTGAACACCAACCAACATAGTTGGAGTTCATGTTGTGTAATGTTGTGCGATTTTGTGAAAATTCAATGATTTTTTAAATATCATCCTCAAATGCAGAAAATACAGTCCATGGAAACTACCTGCGATTGAAAATTTTGGAAACCTAGTCGATTTCTAGACCGCTGGTATGTGAAAATGTAGAAAAGCAAACGAAAAAAGTCAGGCAAAATCGATCCGCCGGCCTCCCAGCAACAATCAATGATCAGTAAGCGGCCATCAGTAAAGAGGACATTTTAAAATGGACTTTATATGTGCCTTAACATTTAATTCTGTAGAGAGTTGGTGCCCAGCAAAGCCTGTACCGATGAGTTACATCCCTAGATAGCTTTTTAGAGCAAGTTGGTTCCCTAGAAGGTAATTGAACTTGTACCTTGATCTGGCCTGTCAATAGGGCTGATCTGATGGAGGCGCCCGGAAGGGTGCGCACTGGGCGATCAATGTGGGTTTCGTTTCGCTGGCATCATGTCTACTTCCTGCAATTTCTTTTCTATCGTATTTCTTATTATAACAGTTTAATCGTTTATTGTAAAATCGCTGTCACAACCGCTATCTGATACGAAGATCTTTCCCTCTGTGGAACAGGAATCCTGTAACGCCTTGGAGATTCCAGTGTGTACTAATTTTTTATGGCTCTGAATTCTACTCCCACTTATCCGCCTTTCCCCTCCTGATAAATCGAGCCTCTAACTGATAATCGGTCTGTTGATGAAAATTGAGGTCGCTCCAGTTATTACTATTTATCCTGTGACACGATTACAAGCTTCCCATCATAGCTTTCATGCTTGAAATTTTATTTATCATATTGATTGTCAGGTACCCGTCCGTGTGCGTCGCGAAGATCCACTCAATCATACATTTACAGAAAGCTTTCGATTGGAAATCAGAGTCAGTCTTGAACGCGGTTTGGGTGTCGACGGCGTCAGAAGCAAACTTTCACGAATTCGGCTCAAGCAACAAAAACCCCTTTCCACGCCTATGCTGTT
Organism: Haemonchus placei; assembly: GCA_900617895.1. Taxonomy (NCBI): domain Eukaryota; kingdom Metazoa; phylum Nematoda; class Chromadorea; order Rhabditida; family Trichostrongylidae; genus Haemonchus; species Haemonchus placei. The sequence continues at coordinate 21,468 of UZAF01016918.1, forward strand.
TACAAACGCTCGAGAAACGGACAGAGGACAACAAAGCCTGTCATGGATCTGATAAGGTAACTAATGAAATATATTGTTATAATAAATAATATCGCCACCGGCAAGGCTTTCATTAGACCAGTAGGATGGCGACCGTAAATACGTCGCGAGAGTTGGCAGAAGTAGCTGAGACGGGACCCTGCGATGGGAGCATATAAAGAAAGTTCTGATCAGGGTATGGCACAGATGGTTTTGGTAGAATAATGTTTGTTGTTTGATTCGAAATGGGGACATTATCGATTGGCGTTGGTTTGAGGACTTGCCACGATGTATTGATTCGGAACACTTCTTAGAGAATGGCATTTCTTACCTTGAATTGGAAATGGTAACAGTCGATGAGATCTGATCCATCAGACTTCTTGAAAACCCTGTGGCTAATTATTTAATGTGTGATTACAATCGGTTCGAGAATAGTCGCCTTCACTTTTTTATTTTTCGAAAATTCTGAAAAACTCCTATTGTCTAGTTCATTTATCCAGAATAGAACAAATTAGGCTGCTACAGCGAATCCAATTCGTTTCTTTCCATGATCGAGGACAGTATAGAAAGATCCTATGAAGACATCGCCGAGAATCCATGAAAATCCTAAAATTTTCTACTCTTAAGACTTCTGAAAACTACTGGCTAAATAGCTCGAACGTACCTGCATTGGGTATCTGCAGTTTTTGAAAACCGGATGTGCATGTGCCATCGTTATTCTGAAAATATTGTTTCGGAGTTTCCCAGTCGTTCATTTGGGTTGCCTGCCCCCGTGGCTACCCTTGTAGCCCATCACATCCAACCCCACCCTCAACCTGTTGCTCAGCATTACCGTATGCTATCTCGTTGGGCATCGTCATGGGCTCTGTGAGACGAGATAGGGTTACGTTAAGCAGCAGCTCCAATGGTTTAGGAAATCGTATAAGTTTCTCAAGCAATGGCGCTATTGCCGTCAACACTTGGGTAGCCAAGTCTGCACCCAAACCAATCTAGTACCTTGATGATGTAGTTGTGTCCTCTGAGAATCATTTCCGTCCCATTGATTGTGAAGGCGATCAAGGGAAAGTATGGAATCATGCTGCAGTCAGCCTCGCCCGAGTCTTTGACTCCAATTGCTCGGTGAATCTTGAATTGCAAATAATAAGCTGGGTATCTCCGGAAATTGGATTTCAAAGATGACAATGAAAGAAATTCTGTCAAACCTGACCATCTGAATAGCCTCAGGTGGCCCAGCGATGAGCGATGTACCACTGTCGACGATGGCGCTGGTGGGTCCACCAGTAACCGAGTCTCCGTCGACGGTGATCCTTCCTAGTTGGAATTGCCAGTGCATCTCGGAGGTTAGTGGCTCCCACACGATGGGGCCCTATAAGATATCCGTTGCTTTGTTTACCAGAGTGTGTGAAAGTGCCACCTTATAGTGAGAAGAGTTCATTCCGCACAGGGTTAGTTCTCCACCACCGACATCGTTATGAGGAGCACGATTGAGCCAGAAGGCCAGTAGAGGATCCGGACAGAGCTCCTATAAATTCACTTCATTTGCACTTCGTCACATACCATCACTTCAGGATTGGCATCACTAGTAGGAGGACGCATAGTATGATTGCATCTGGACGAGTTTCTCGCCTCATTTTGATGTGGTTGTTTACTGCGGGTACACTTCTTGAAATTTACCTTGCTGGCAAAGATCTGATTCAACGGGTGATCGTTCGAAGCTATTGAATGCCGTGTCATGCCGACAATTCCGTCAAATCGGGAGCTCTGGAACCTTGGCAGCAGTGCCGATAACTATCAAAGTGGATCTTGCCTTTTTAGCCGAGCTTTCTAACTCACAGCAAAAGTGTCTCCAGGTTCCTGTGTTGCACAACCAAATCCTTGCGTGTTATTCGTGCAGTACCTCTCGTCCTTGCCACCAAACTGGAAAAAGTAATGGCTGCCTTCGGCATTGCTGACAGTATCGTTTGGAAATTCTGAAACTTACGCAAACAATATCGTTGTTTACGTAGCCATCCATCGAACTGTTTCCATATTGAACGGAAATTGATTGGTTCGTATGAGTGCAGGTTGAGGACTGGTTGCAGTCGAACTGCAAGAGGCTGAATGTCTCTCTATGAAAAAGCACACTTGAGCATCTATAACCGCCCTGTGTACCTGCTGATGGGTCTCGCAAGCTGTATTGTTCTTCGTACAGTTCGCGCACGGGACCCACAGACTGGATGAGCCAGTATCGAATAATACTTTGAAAGTCTGAGGAGGAGTTCCAATTTGGATGGTACCGTAATACTGCGCCTGAAATCTACTAGGTTATAACTCCGGTCGAACTGAACTTTCTGCCGCCTGTTCTGACTTCTTACATCCAAATATTCGGAAAGTCCACTGCTGAAGCTATAAAGTGAGCCAAATGGATAGTTCATGATGTATTTCTGCCTCAAATACTCTGCAATCTCGTCCACATTGTATGCGTATCGGCTGAGAGTTGTTTTATTCATGAGCACCCTAAATTACTCTCTAATTAAGCCGTAGTAAAGTAGTGTAGAGCTTAGTACTCACCGTACGAAAGCATCGACTCCCAAGCATACCAGTAAGAGCAAAAGCAGAGACGACGGCATCATTGTACTGATATCTGTTTACAAAAAGGTGGCTGGCAATAAATATTTATTGAGCATTTGCTTCGTTTTTGATTGAAGAAGTTAAAAGGTTAAAGTCGTGAAGGCAACTGAGGGAAATTGAAGTAATTTTATGCGTCCGACCGAAAGTGATAGCTCCCCGAAGGGCAAAGGCAAATTGTTTTGATCTCGTTTTTCTTCGTTTCCAGCCCTTCGAAGGGTCTTGGGCGCGACGCGACCGCGTCGAAATGTCCCGTCTGCTTCCCTCCTCCCTCCTAACACTACCTCGGCCGGCGAGCCGGCGGACCATGAAAGCACTACTAGGTTCAAAAACCTATTGCTTCTGCCTGAGCTTCCCAAACCTCCACCAAGAAGAGGTAGTCAGGAGAAATTTTATACGAGTCGTCAAATTCTCCCTAATCACACGTTCCGGACTTGGGTAGGAAATGAAAAAGGGAATACTGCTTTAGACTGACTCTAGAAGAAGTAGTTCTAAAAGGAAGAGGGATTTCAGCGAACTGCGATTTAAAGGCGTAGCAAAGGAAGTGGAGGTTTTGAATGGCTCCATTGCATACCGTAGGTAATTGTCAGAGAGAAGACTAAGAGGAGCTGATAGAAGGAGAGCTTGCAATATGAGGGCTTATTAAATATATATGAAATATGTAACATTTGGGATAAACCAATTCTCTTTCGGAAGCAGGTAACATGCGGTTTGTGGACACATATGGACAGGCCGTGACGTTCTGACGGCATAATATCGACTGTTTGTCAAATACAGGAATTTGCTACGCAGCAGCTCATAATGTTCCGTTAAATGCGAATTTTCATTCGAAGGAGCCAACTTATGTGTCTGTCTTCTACAAAACTCGCAAAGCCAACTACTTAGCGAGATTCCCGTAGATTTGTCCCTTTCTGTAACTCTTTAAACTATCAGTAATATCAAGGTCTTCTATGGTTCTGATAAAGGATTTTCAACCTACCTGTCAGCTTACATGTACACGAAATCCGGGTAGAAGTTGGGTACCGATCGCATCTCGTGAGTACAAGCGATGTTGAGCACTGTTCTATTCGTCGGCGGCGATTTATTTAAGCGGTTTATGAGCAGTCGTTCATACTGGTTTATGAGCGGTACCGGAGTAGGTTCAGTTGGTCCACAACACAGGGCTGATCCAATTGCTAGCCTAGTCAGGTGCATATTTGTATGTAAAAGTATTTAGCATTACACCATAGCATCTATGTAGCCTTATTGGGCTCTTACTCCTTATGGAAAGCTCGAACGCTCGTTCCCTTGCGTGTCAGTGTTCTTACGATATGTGAGGCTACTACAGCCATAATTTCTTCCCAAGATCACAAGGCAGCTAACGATGAGAAGAACAGTTTTTGTTCGAGGTTGGCCTTCCGGGTGTCAGCGCAAAGGATTCATAATAATTGTATTCAAATAGATTTCCTGGGCCTAGTAGCGCACATCCCTTTTTTGCCATATCGTTCAAGGAAAATGATTTTTTTACGACGTTACCCATCTTCTTCCTTCAGCTAGGACTAGGACTAGCCTACGATTCGCTGCAGCACTCGTCTTCCTGACACCATCTCGTGAAGCACTCTGGGGTAAGAATAGGAGTTCGAGCGGCGGTTTTTACGCTTGGAGTATGACTTGAGCACGGGGCAGGTTCCGCCTACATATGGCTTTCCTCTTTAAGGGGAATCGATCAGTAAATAGGATAAGTTCTAATTTCGCGAATGTTCCATCTATGTGGTATAGCTGAGTTTTCGTTTTTGTGTAAACAACCTTTATACACCTGTCAGGGAGGGTTGGCGAAGGAAATCGATCATTTCAAAATGCAAGTTCTCTTCGTGAAGACCAGGAAAAATGTATTCCAAAAGGGAGTCCAAACATTGACTAGATGCCGCCAACCATGCTGTGGCCTCCTATAACTACGAGACCTTCGCTTGAAATTGTGCATAGTTTCGATTGTCTACACAAGTTCTGGAGTGATAGCCAAACTTAATTGGTGTCCGTAACGTGACTCCACAGATTCTGGGACTGTACTGGCTGTTCAAACCGATGTATTCGTCGTGAAGTCCTGTAGTCATGAGATCCTTACGGGGCCATCCTCATTTTTGATTGCTTTGCTGATATGTTTCTTCATGTACTTTCATTTTCACGAAATCCCAGATCTAGGAGACCCCTAATTCCTGAAAATCGGCTGGCTCGCTATAATTCCACGGCTGGCGTTGAAAAGTGGCACGGTGGGATCTGTACGGAATGAGCCGTGGTAGTCGTGCTGCCGTGCTCACAGGCCCTTTATGTTAACTAATTTGTAGTTTTATGTAATTATTTTATATTGTCTCACCTTATTATAATATCAATCTGTGTGATTATTTGGTTTGTTTCACAGATCCATCCGTTTTAGATCAAGAAGGTCTCCCCGAGGTGGGTTTTCCCAGCAGATCCTTCGAAAATGTCGTTTTCATAGCTTCCGCGACTTGTAAGGGGCTGAAAACAAGATGTATGGGTGACACGCTGAGAGTGCCTTTTTAATTTTCATATGGCCACATACGAGATTCTCAAGGAATGGAGGAAATCGATCTCAATCGATTTGCTTGTTTATCATTTATTACCGTAGGATGGGACAGAAAAATCTTTCTCTTTTTATTTGTCTGGTAGATAGATTTACTTTGCACAGTGCCCTTTGTTTGCACATGACCTCAAATATTCGAACGGTTGCAGTTGGGATCGGGTTTAACTACTCAATAGTTGATCTTTTGTCCTTCGTTCGTTCGTTCTGCCTCACTCCAACTTGCACTGAGTTGAAAAAGACTCCAGCTTTTCATTCGTTAAACATTTGTAACTTTTGTAACTCCTCCCGGCACTGAATCTCGGTGTAATGGAAGTTTCATAAAGTAAAAGTGGTATGTTTAGAACATGGATGGCTGTAAGTACATGCAAGAGCTACGGCAGAAGTGAGAGCTATGTGGTGCGCTACATTCACCATATTCACCATAATTCGGTGGCATGTCGAGAGCTGTCATTAGTCCCACTGTGAACTGGGACTAATGACAGCTCTCGACGTGCCACCGAATTAGCCGTCCCGCTCGAGGTGAAGAACCTGTTCGAATGGGGTCCGAGTTGAGCGAGGTATGATCATTTTCAAATTTCGTGTGTTCATTTTTTACCGACTTTGGTTTATTTTTGACTGTCGTCCATGCTTATAACGGGAAAAAGAAACGGACGAAAGCCCAATGAATAAGTTTTTGCAAATGTGTGCTGCGTGGTTAGACTGTGATGTATTTTGGACATTGTTTGGTTCTTGCTTTTCCTCTTAACTAGTTAATGTTGTAGAGCATATGTATACGAAATAGAATTATGGTAGATTCTGAGAAACTGATGAAATATCGGGGTTCTGCTTATCCGGTGCATTTATTTTTAGTATGGTTTCATACCTCTTCAGTGGCGTGACATTAAATCCTCCTTAATCACATACGTTCTTCGTATATGAAATTGGTCTATTCGGATTCTCCAGCTTAAGCGGTTAGTGGAAAATCCCAGTGGAGACCTCTTGCGAACAAGATACAGAGCTAAGTAATGTGGTTCATGACGTAACTAGTAACCCAGCATATTTTGTTTGCGGACGCTTTCAAAAGCTTAAATGGAGGTACAAAGGTGACTTTGGATTTGCCCCTGTTTTGCCTTTACAGATTCTGGCGATTTAGCAGAATGTCCAACCTTACACTCTTCTCGATGACTTTAGGGTTTTGCGCGGCGGCTATGTAGTTTGGTAGCCATCTGGTTTTGATAGTTGTTTGATTGGGGACCCAGACCAAGCATCTTTGCAATATGCTTCGATTTTGATAGTTTTTAGTGCTCGCTCCTTCGTATATTTGTTATGATCGAATTGTTTTCGCATGTCAAATGGGATAACCATCCTTCTTAATATGAGGTTATGAAATTTGAAGAAAGAAACACGTTTGTGGAGGAACAGCTGGACCATTGAGAATTGGTTGTGTGGAAATGAAATGTTGACTAAGTGGGTACGCTTTTATACAGAGGTGATGTGGTTAGTAGTTACAATTGGCTACAAACGTTGGATGTCAATATTGAGCTATGAGAAATTGACATAGGTGTTGGGACTTACGGCGAACAACTCACAGAAACTCGATGATTATGGTGCAAAATTAGAGAGCTGCCGCCCATTGATCCAAAATTCGTTCTTTAACTTTCCGGGTGTAGGTGTTGGGAGCACTCAGTCATCGTAGTAAAGATATACTGACTATTCGCTGCTCGTACATTGCTGCATCGGACATTTTGTCAGTTAATCCGGAAGGTAGATTTTTTGCATAAATTTTATTTTCACATGTTGGAGCAACACGGGCTTCTCCTCCTTGTACCTATGTTGTTTGATAGTTTCTTTTTTTGTTAATGCTATCGCGATTTAATAAAGTCAGAAGCATGAAAATTCGCGACTAGTAGGAAAATATCAATATCTCATTTGTTTTCTCTGACAGAGCTAGAAGTATCACTTAGTAGTTATTGGAGTGGCAATTTCCTGTAAGCTGGAAGTGGTCTCGTTCATGCGCCTTTTTACTATTTTCAAACTGATCTCTAATAGCCAAGTCAGAGGAACAAGTTACAGAGTCGCCGAGAAATGTCAGTACGGAGTGCGGAAGGGAATGGAATGAGGAACAAATGGGACCGCGGCGGTGCCGCCCATCTTTTTCGCCTCCACTGAAATGGGTTCGCATAGTTCTGAGAGATCGCACCTCGAAGCATTGGACGATGAACTGGAGCACTTTGATAGTTTCAGTTTGCCAGGTCTTCGATTCCGGTCCCGGACCCCTAAATCTCTTTTGTTTCTGAGTGTGTCGGGAAACTCGGGGAACTTTTTATCTTTAGTTTGAAAAAAACTCTGGCTCTTGGAAACCTCAGTCTTCGTGGCACAGGGTCCAACTATAGAATGTGGCGGAGGCGGGCAGCTGATTCTCTTTTGCTTTTGAGTGTAGTTGGGAATTCAAAAAACTATCGTTAGTTTAGGAAATAGAGTTTGCCTTGACCTTAACGTGGAATCGAAGACCTGAGTTTGTGGTCGAATTTGTTAACTCGTTTTTTATAGGATCGTTATTGATGCTAATAAATTATTTGTTCTGAATAAGCTCCTTAGAAGTAGAGTCTGGTCAACATCGAATTTTCGTTGAAATACCGTTTGAATTCCGAAGTCGGACCAGGCTCTCCTTCTAAGGAGACCACTTGGTTGAGATTTTTGATGGTGTAGTGTCTATTCCTTCAAGTGGGCCTGAGTGTGCATGAGCGGATGTGCCACAGTAGATGGCTTATTTACAACGAATATGTCAATTAGTATTAAGCATAACTGTGAGTATCGTTCGTAATAGTAGGAAATGAGGAAATGGGGAATGGGTGGGGTGGAGTGAGCGCAGGGGTAACTTAAGGAAGTAGCATTCTTTTTTTCTGTGCTGCTCTTCTGAATTCATTCTGGTTGTATGACATTCGTTCTCAAATGATTACTTGAGATGGGATATCATACTGTAAGAAGGGATTTAGGTGGATGTACCGTAAAAAGGTTAGATCAGGGTTACTCACCAAGAAGGGGCTTAGAGTATCGTTGACCGGTATAGTAGCTCACAGGTTTTGTGCAAAGCATTTTTTGAATAAAACGGATGCAATAGTTCCTCATTGGAGAGTGATAGGGTGGGTTGTTGTTTGGTATACTCAATCAATAGGCGCTACCTTTTCACCACTCCTTTGGTTGAGTTAAATTTATTGGGATTTTGTTTAAAGTTAGGGTGGCTTAGCTGACACTGCAGTTTTGGGGGAGGAATAGGAGTCGGGATAATGGGGGTGTATGCGTGTGAGGGACCGAGGAAGTTAGTTGCTGTGGGGTGAATCAGTAGCTGGAATGGTGGGAGTGGGAACTGCCCCGAGGAAGTGAGGGGTCGGGTGAAGGAATGAAAATTATGTCTTGCATTGTGACCTGGGAGGATGTATTTTTCCTGAATATTGATTAGCTATCGTACCATACCGAACTTTAAGGCAGGATCGTTTGTGATTAGGAACCATGTATGGGTAGGGATATCCCCTTGCCTATTCCCTCACCTTCCTCATTGCATGCCTCATCGAATTGATTTGTAAATTTCATCAGGTAAGTGTGGGAGCACAGAGGGTCGGGTATCTGTTGCAGCTGGGCTTGAGCAAGACCGTTTTTTCCAGTAATGGTGTTCTGATTTTCGGGGAAAGTACATAGTTTCCAATATGTCTAGTTGTGAGTTGGTGGGAAGCTGGGGCAATTAGTTTGCCAAAATTCAATATGAGCTGAAGCCCAGCTGCATCACTTGGGCGGATATTTGTGTGTGGGAGCGAGTAAGGGTAGCTGTGGGAGGGGAACGTGGAAATAGAATTTCCATGTGGTGAACCTGTAGAACGGAAGGTGGGAACCTTTTTACTTATTAGAATCAGTAGGTATGATAGGGAAAAGTTTTAGTTCGGCGCGTATGTTCCTAAGGTAGCAGTTTGGCTTTTTTTTTCAGGGGAAAGGTAATACGGGATATTTCTCACAATCAGAAAATACAAGGTAGATTCAGTTTGCCTGGAGGGTGTAGGTAAATGACGCTACTGTCTTGAAGAGCGAACTGTAGGTCGGAGTAATGTGGCTGTGGTGAGGGGTGGGAGTTGAGTATGAAAAGAGAAGCGGCTTTGGGTTGAAGTAGTAGTTGGGATGATGGAGATGGGGCTGCCTTGTGGTATTGAGGGTATGGGTGGGGAACGTGGGTTTGCGTGAAGTTGTTAACGAAAATGCCTTGCATCGGGCTCAGGAATCGTACTTATTCTATTAAAAAAGTGTAGGATAGATGGTTCCCCGAGAGAATAGTGGGGTTTTAGTCGCACTGTAGGAAAGAGGTCAAAGGGGCTACATGTGAAGCGTGTGAGTGGGTGATAGCGAGTGTGTATAGACTTGAGTGGATGCTATGTATCCGCCCAATACCCAGTGTGCTTGGTTAACAAAGAATGTAATGCACATCCGCTCTCAAGAGTGTGTGTGTGCTCGTGAGCCTGTTGTGAGGATGTAGGTGTGAGTGAAACAAGTTGGATTTTGAAGCCCGTGAATGTGTTGTACAGTAATATCCGAAAACATACTTAAGTGCCTCAAAACACCCTTCACATACACGACGAAAAGAAAAGGTACTTTGGGCGAGGCGCACGGGGTGGGTGGTTAGGACTTGGGGATTACTGTATAGCAAGTTCACGGGATCATAAAATCTGACGTGTGGGAGAGAGTACAATTTGGGTACCAAGCAGAGTCATCCTTGATGTGCTGTTTGATGTCAGCAGGAGTTTGATGTGTTGTTTTATTGTTGGGAGCTTAGGTGACGACATGAGTTGAAATTAAGCAGATATATCGTTTGACTCTATCTTGGTATCTGCGCGGTGAGCGTGGTTAGCGTGTGTAAGTCCTACGTCTACGCAACTTATGTAGTTGTACTGCTCTGTTGTTCCTGTGTTTTTTCTATGTCGTTCACACAAGTTGTGCTGCAGCTTATTTATTTTACAAGTTACACAATAAACATACAATAAAAAACAATGTTATTTACAATGTCTACAATAATCCTAAGTCCTACCTAAGTACCCACCCTAAGTTTTCCTCCCCCTTCCCCCCACGCTCGCGCACGCGCGTTATCTTGGTTTCCCACCGATGGACTCGACTTGTCGAAGTATCTTCGAGGTCCACAGAGGGGGCGTGGCCTGCGACGTCGGGTACCGCCCTTGCTCCACCCCCTCCCCAATGCAACTAGAGACTGCATATTAGCAAATGATGCGCGCAACAGATGGACCCACGGAATGACCGTCTAGGAAGGTTGCCTTTGCAAGTCCCAAATGAGAAGATTCCCTCTACGGGAAACGATGGATAGAATTCTTGCCCCTATTGAACCATACCAATGAATACCCGGCGAACATATGCGACCTCAGCAATTATGTCAAACACACAGTATCGATCTGCCAATTGCAAAGCGGGGAGTGGAATTGAAACGTCTGCCATGCTACTTTTGCACAACCACCACGACATGCCGCCAGATTCTCGGCAAACTGTAGTTCTGCCCAATTATTGATAAATGATCATCAGAGATGGTCACGTTCGGGGTGTGTGAAGGTAGCCACCAAACTGTTTGCGTGTTCTGATCGATAATCCCCCTTTGTCAGAGCAATCAACCGCAGGATATCCTAGAAAGTTGAGAGTTGCTGTCATGAGGAGGGTAGGGAATAGGTGCATTCTATGGACAGTGAACGGCAAAGTTGCTTCAAAACATTCGCGTCAAAACAGCTCACACATTTGAAGAACCTAATGACACATTCGGAGCAATTCCTGGTCTCAAAAACAGCATTTTCTCGGCAGTTTTGCAAGCGACGTATGGGGCAACTTCGTAGAACATAACAACCTTGTCAGCTTCGGTACTCCTATGGGATTTCACGCCTTCATCGAAGACCACGAACACATTGAACTCATACTGCTTCTACAGGAAAAACCGTAGAACGTTGCAGCCATCAATGCTCGGAAAACGCTAAGAAAATGTAGGGAAACCTCTCATGGCATTTCTTTGAGGCCCATGGAATTGCGTGGGCACTCTGGCTCCAGACTGATCTCTGGAAAGTCGATCTCCTGAAAACCTTAACAAAGCATTCGCTGCATTGCGACAACCGAATTTCTCGACAATGACCACACATTTGTAAAGCAAAGAGTATTTCTGAGATTCAAGACATAACTGAAGGAAAATTTCGTGTACTCATGACTACTCTCGTAATCACTTAATTTCCATAAACGAAACAGTTTTGCAAGTTCATGAAAATTTCTTAACTAAAAGAACCGTAGAGCACATTTGATCACGTTTCCGTTGTCCTACGGAAGGGAAAATAGCGGGGATGTGGGCGGTAAAATAAGTACTTTTTCTTCCAAGGCGCTCTAGAGATCGGTATAAAGTCATAAGAGTCAGCAAAGAAGTAAAGGCCGAGTTTCTCCAAATAGCGTAAAACCCGTCGAAACGGATCGAAGTAAAATTAAATATATATGACCCTATCGGAAGATATTCCGGAGAGAATAGAAGTGAAGGATTAACTGGGAGTAGGGTATGTTAGAGAGGATGCAAACAAATTGAGAACAACAGTTTCGTCCCAAGACGTTTCATAGGCCGTCTCATAGATAGAGACAACGTTTCAAAAAGTGGTATAGGGACTAGCGAAAAACTAGAAGGTCTGATTTTTGTCACCGGCAGTGAAAAACGGGAAAGGGTAGCGAAAAAATCGTAAATGACAACCCCGCTCCGACCTTCCTAAATACCGAGGGAAGTATGTAGGTACGTTCGTTCTGTACGGAGGGTGCTTTGGGCTGGGTTTAGCCGAAACTTTGAGTAAGGTATCGCCCGTCCCTGTTTACTGAGCTCGTCAAAGGAGTGAAGTAGTCCAACCCCAGGAACAGAGAACAAAGGAGAGCAAATGCTAAAGTTCACTATGGGCAAAGCATGCTTCCAGTGACTTGGCATACAACACCCATGAAAAACCTTGAACGTCTTTAGCTTAAAAAGGGGCCAAATGAGGGTTTTCATACCTTAAGGAGGTTACTTCCTGTAAAACTGTTCCTCAGCAACTCGACTGCAATCCCTACTTTGTATATTGAATAACAAATCAAAATAAGAGACTTCAGCAGAATTTCTGAGGACCGACGTTCAACTGATGGAAAACAACGGCCAGGTTTTTCAAAAAATCGGCGACCTGACCAGGTTCATTCGGTTCAGCAATGATGAATAAAAAAACATGGCTTCGACTTTGAGAATTTGGTTGAAATCGACCGGAATCATTGGTTTTGGGCAAAGTATCAAAATCGAATGCTTGGTACTAACACTGACTGGGCGTATTCATGGAAGTTTGAAAATACTGGACTAATTCTACGAGCTATTTATCAAATTATCGGTTGGATGTAACAGACGCGTTAGGGAGCCACAGCCAAGGTTTCGCTGAAGAATATTATTCATCGAACAGTAGATATAGCTGACCATAAGTCAAAGTGGCTGCAAGCTCCTAACATTCTTGCCCGGTTCATGAATGAGAAGACTGAAGGGTAGACCGTAGAAAGAACGCTACTTTCCTTCTGAGCAATTGTTTACTAAAATTCAAGCAATGTGCAGACGACAAGACGTAACCACGACCCAGGAGTTTTAAAGTTAGGGAAGTTCGTATGGAACGACGAACGAACGGGAATCACAGCCGAGTGAATAAGCGAGCACATCCGTCGACTCGTATTCAGCATCGGGACGAGTTATGGTCGAGTGAATCCGATAAGACGTCAAAACAGAGGCTAGACAGGCCACTCACGCTACAGAAGCCCACTGATATTTAATAAAAGCTCCGTAGAAAACCGATCCTTAGCAATTGTAAAGGCCGTAAGGGTGAGAACCAGCAGTAAGATCTCCCATTTATTAACGGAATCTTTCTTAGAACACCAAATAATAGTCAAACCCTGCGAAGTGGACCGTGAACTGCATTTCAATAAAAACAGAAGGAAGGCTAAAGCAGGTGAAAGTAAACTTGGAAAGAGGTTGACGCAGAGTGTTGGACACTGTGTGGGAAGCTGATTAGGAAGTGCCATTTCGTTCCTTGCCCAAATGTCTAGCGATCAAAGTTCATGCGAGCCAAACAGAACGCCAGGTCGATCATCGGTGCAATGATTGGAGTTCCTCGTTCAGACCGAGAATGAAAAGCTACAGGAACACCATGAAGATTCTGTTTCCTAGCGTTTCCTGAAGATTGACGTCATTGACAAACGGAAGAACGACACGCATGACTGGGTTCTCCGCAGAGTACCCTTTTGAAGATCAATCCTTTTCAGTAACAGATTCCTAGGAATGACAAAGTTTGTGCAGTTGTGCGGTTTGTCCACTTTCACGCTTCACCAAGCGGAGGTCGTGCAACGACGGAGATAGCGATAGCGATGATCCAGATTTGTTATTCAAAGGTGACAATAACCCTTCATCTTTTCACGTCCGATCGACGAAGACAAGTTTGAAAAGTAGGGAATTGTACAAGTTGTTTTGTCAGCTTCAAAAAAAAACCATCGCATTTGTGGTCACCCAATTTAGGTCGCAGTACCATTCGGGATATCGCATCCAATGCTTAGAGACGCTACTACCCTCGACATCGGTGCAGAATGGTGAATGTCGTACGTGCGACGAACAGT
>UZAF01016918.1:41443-60414 GCA_900617895.1 Haemonchus placei
TCAAACAGAACCAAGGCTGCTTTCGCATTTCCGCCCATCCCGTCTCATTTGAAAAAAAAAAACTTGGCCAAATATCACTCTTGCGTCTTCAGATCGCGTGAAATTTCGAGATCGAATAGACCAAATTGTGAAAGCAGCCTATACAAATCTAAAAAAAATCCGGCTTGGCCTAGAGTTTCCGTCTCAGGATTATCCGTTGCGCTCAGAATTGTTCGTCTGTTGGCAATCGTAATCGGTTTCTTTCGGGCCTGAATAACGAAAAATCATCGTGGTGTCACCCTGGGCCACTCCTACTCGAGAAACTCTTTAAACCAACCACTCAAAAAGTGGATCAAGACATGGCCATCAAATCTTGTTTGTTCTTCCTTTTTGTTTTTGTTTTTATAAGTCTTGAATTCCTCCCAGTTCACGGTACTTGGGTCTCTTCATGGCTGTTGTCATTTTTTGAGCCTGAAATTCTACCCTCATAAATTGGAACTAAAAACTTTTCTGCATACGTAGAATTTGTATTAGGCGAGGTCATAAAAATGTCGAGTGGCTTTTCAAAAAATTGAGAGAGAAAGATTGGAAAATATTCTAACAAATGTCTCAAAAATTCTTAGAAGCAATCGCATAGAATGGAATCCTACATGGAATCAAAAGGATTCCATGTAAGGATACCTTTGGAAAACTTTCCTGTGCAAATAATGACGAGCTGAGTTTCAAAACATTGAGAGGGGAATAGTAAAAAATTGAGAAAGAGTGAAAATCATTCTGACAAGTGATGTCTCAAAAATTCGCAGAAACAGTTGCATAGAATTGCACATAAGAAAGCTTCCATGTAAGGATACCTTTAAAAAACTTTCCTGGCAAACAACTACAAAAGAAATAAGCATTATATTAATAATAAGATATTAGCCTGAAGCAAAAGCTCTGAGACCCAGACCTATAAGTATTGTCGTGAAGTTTTTCGACGAGAACCTATTCTGCTTTCGTGCCTTCACTCCATTTCAGAACAATCTCAGAGATACTGCCAGTAATGTTCGAATAGGTTTTCAGAGTGTTGCAATAGTGCAAACTATGTAGCAAACAACGAGAGACCAACTTCGAGCAATCGCTTGCTACGAGAGGCGCCGAATTCCTATGGTAACGAAAATGCTGCGTCAGACGGCTGGAGCCACACGTTTGGCCCCTATTCGTCGCAACGATGCAATGAGGGAGCGCTTCGGAGTAGCCTCTACTGAAGTTAAAATGCGCGAAGCTCGTCATTGGTGGTACGGTCACGTCCTACGCGCGGCTAAAAAGATCTGTCTGTAAAACCGGACTCCAACTCTAAATGGCCAAATGGCCGGAAAACAGCCTAAAGGAAAACCAAAGCATTCTTGACACCTTACAATAGTTATTGGGAGTATTTGGCCTTCTACCTCGCTACTAAGTTGGATGAACGTCAAAGAAAAGGAAGAAGATGACAACGATGATGACGATTATAATGATCAATTTTTTTGATATTGTTTCGACTCAGTAGATTAAGTAAAATGAGCAAGGGAGGAAGTATACAGAAAATATCAAGGTAGAGGAAGGGTTGCAGAAGCAGAGCGATTCAACATAATGAACCCACATAACCAGGAGAGTACCGAAATACTGTCCAAGATGTGTATACCTACATAGTGGCAACATGGTGGAATGGATGGAGGGCTCTCTAAAGTTGAAACAACAAACAGTTATTCAAAGTGAAAAGCTAAAGTTAAGGTAGGAAGAAAAGAAGAAAAATCCAGAATCGTAGGACGGGAACAAAGTCCATCGTCCATGTCGACCGTGCCCCGGCTACGATCGATCCATGGAAGGGTGAGGGCCGGTCAAAGTTCGATGGGAAATCTGACCTCTGCCAAAGGCGTAACAACAATGGGTGTCTACAGATTTACCCAGTTGAACTAGAACTTAGGGGGTACCAGGGTAAGAATGAGTCAAGGAGAGGACAAAACATACGTCGATTAAAAGCATAAGCAGAGTTTCGAATTAAAATTCACTGAAACCATAAATGAATAGAACAGAGACTTTGGTCCGGCTCACCTTTGTATCTAGGCGAAATGAGCATCTCGGCAGTCGGCTGCGACCTTCATCTACGCCGAATCGGAAGCAGTATGCAACTTATCATATCGTTGCTTCTTCGGTTCCTTTCAACTTAATTATCGAAAAAATGTCTGAACCGCAAAAATTGGTAATTCCAGGACACTGAATTGAACCGTTTTTGTTTATTACAGCTTGAGATTTCATTCGATGAATGAGAAACTCATTAATTCGCACGTTAAACTAACGAGGTAGCAGCGTCCGATACGGAGCAGAATCGTCTGCGCTATTATATGGGAGTGTGACTACTCTCCCGCCGCCCGGATGATCTTCGGTGGTCCGGGGTGCAGGCTTCAAACCTGTAGGCGGTTAGCAGCCGCAGTGGTTCGATTCCACCTTCCGGGTGTTAGGTTTTACCGTTGGGTTACGCAGGAAATATCGAAAATGTCATGATTTTCTACACATTACTGCAACGAGGATGACTGGTACTCCTCCCATTTAAAAGTTCCACATTAGGTGAATATTTCATTCATTTGGAATTCTTGCTCTGGCAAACTAATCCACTGGAAGGAAGCAAAGCCTTGAACTATGGTGAGGATCACATTGAGGAGTCAAAACTTCATAGAACCATCAAAAAGGTGAAACGGAAGTAATACTGGAGAGAGTACTAGTCACCACATACGATCACAAAAATTTTCATAATGTCACTTCAACTACCGTGACAGGTATGTCGACGAAACCAATTTAAACAAAGGAAACACTGTTTAATAGCCTCTTTATTCACAATTTATACATTAGCAGACCAGATCACAAACTCGGAGACGAGTACTAACCTTTCTAATCATTAATTAAATTTTTCGTTTTTCGTCTTTCAGGACTGCATCTCAATTTCTTCACTTTCTTCGATTTCCACTCATTCCACCCATAATCATCGCCATTCGAATGAAGATGTTGAGGACGTCCAAGTAGATCGACAGTTGCCTGAAAATGCAAAAGACATTCCTCATCATCCTTGAAACATCGGTGTCCCAACATTACAACAAAACAAATGTAGAAGTTAAAGTGGCACTTAAACATACAAACTTAAACTCGAGCCATTTAGCGAATGCTTGAGTAAAAAAAACATTTCTAAACATTCTCATAACTTCTGATAAAGTCAGTAAAACAAACTGATCAAAGTGAACATACGCATTGATGGGATCATAGCTCTTGATGGCATTAGTCATTGGCATTCCGTACATCATTGCATCTTCGCGACGTGGATAGATTTGAGCGTGTTTAACAACTCGTTGTGTATCGTGTAATAAAAATGCAGAGAACAGAATCAGGCCACCGTACATCACGATCGACATTAATCCTTAAACACATGTATTTTTAACAGTGATACACAGACACAGAAAAGTTAGCTCTAACTACGAGAGAAACACAAAAAGCATGACCGTAGGATTCCAGGAAGGAATAAAAAGTAGAATAGAGTAGAACGAACCAGCTCCGAGAGCAGTGCCAGGGTGAAAGAAGAACGTTCCAATGTTGGCGACAAAAACGACTCCTAACCCCATGGCGAGGGGGCCCGACATCATCAAGAATTTCTCAGATGGCGCAGTGATGGCAGTCGCAGAGAGACCTACAAATACTTGATACAAAGGCTTCCATATCAGAAAGTTAATGTGCACTCAATCTTCTAATCGAGGCAAGTTGAGACACCACTGTAGGAAGTTCAATTAGTTCATCATTAGTTCAAAACACTCAAATCGAGAACCTTAAACTTACCACCAACAATGCCAGCAGTGTACCATGCCGCTCTCATCAACACGGGTCCACCCATGTAGACTAGGGGCGCAAGTACAGCACCCATAGCACCTGAAAAAAAATAAAATCACATTACAAAAGTAGCTCATAATACAGTGGCAAAACATAACATGGCAAAAATGCATACCGCAATGGAGCATCCACGCCATATGCTTGGCAACTGTGCTGTCGTAGTCAATTGCACGACAGAGCATTCCGGTCCCAATGATAACCGCCAAGGTGGCGAAGAGGCCCTGGAAAAAGAGATGAATAAATTGGATCAGAAGTTTTCGAAACACTTCTAGATCGAAACATGGTTTTTAAAGATAGAAGAAGGTGTTCTGCATAAAATTTAGGAATCAAAACAGTGCTTCCCATAAGGATGATTAAAGTCGAGGACATCTTACTAAGAGCAAGAATACCACGATTTAAAACCTAGGAACGAAGATGTACTGCATGTAATTGAAAGAAGTCTGAAACAAAAAGACGAACAGATGTAAAACGTATATATTGTGCGCCCAACTAACCATGATCCCTCCAGTTTGAGTGAGACGCATGATAGCTGCATTACGCGAGGCTGCAACTCCACTAGCTGCTGTCACTGCCAAACTGCCTGCCAAGTACGAGTACGTTGATGAGAGTCGTTCGCGAACATAAGCTGGCCAGAGTCTGAACTTAGAGCAAAATAAGTACCTAGGTTACCTACCTAGGTTCCTAACTAGTGAAGTTCTGTAATAAGCGCACCTACGAGAGCATAAATAAATAAATAAAAAATAAATAAATAAAGAATAGGAAAAAAAAAACTGGACGCGAATGACTTCAAATAAGATAGAACAACGGTGTAACCGGAAGCAACTGCACATCATCGATGGCTCTATCTTTTCGCTACTATTCTTGCTAACATTATCATTGCTTCGACAAGCGGAAACGTAAAAAAATCCCAGTAGAAGCGTACATCCATTCAAAGACATGAGTAGCCTAAGCATCTCTCGGCTATGTGAGAGTCAAGAGTGGGAGGTGTGACCCAACCGAGAAACAGTACCGTCAAGGCCGAAGTTCTGCCCATAAATCGCCAATCTGAGGAACTTAATAAACAATTTTCAAGAAAGTTTCACAGGGGTTCCCCGGAACAGCTCGCCAAACGAAGAATTCCAATCCACTGGTGCACCGGCGTGGTAATGATTAAAACAGCTACATCTATTATGAGGGTTGCTCTTTGAAGCAAATGTAGTACCCCTCCTCTCTAGTTTGAAGAAAAGGATTTACAGTGTGTTATTTCGAATTGAACACTTACGCGCTTGATTGAAGAATCGATTGTTCCTTAGAAACTAATCCATAATACATCAACGCTCCCACGCCGAACACAGAAGCTCCTGCCAGTGCATATGATCCATAAATATATGCTGGAACAGAGTTATTCCACTTCATTCAGGATCAAATAATGAAACCAGCCAACATGACACTCACGGGCTCCAGTGGTCGGACCAAGCAGTCGTTCCTTCAAGGTTTTTCCGGGGCGCACACCTATTCCCTACAAAGAAAGTAAGTCTCGAGCACGTTTCTTACCTTATAGGCAAACTATGTAGAAAATAATAACTTACAACACTTTCACCGAATCGATGAATGCCAGTGCTACCGCGTCCCATACGTGCATTGTTGAAAATCGTCTTGGAGAACTGGCGAACACTCGGCGAAAGACAGAGTGAGGGTCGAAGTGCAAATCGTGAGAGCATTTTCAGGTAATGAGTAGACAAAATGAAACTATTACCTTTCTGTAACAGAGGGTAAATAGATAATGATAATATCTGATACAAAAGAAGATTGCGAAACGCGAGAAAGAAAAACGCAGACCAACATAAACACCCATGAAAACGAATCGTTTTATCCGCACACCCAATGAAGAATAGATACCGACCGAACAAAATAAGATCTCATTTTTATATATGATCTATGCAAAAAGCTAAGATGAAATCTAAATGACCATTAAACACTTTAGGGCTGCTTTAATTGTGTAATGGTTTCTCGCTATGCTGCAAGTTCGAGTTTTCGCCGAATTTGATGACGAACTGATTCCCAGACCGAGTAACTGTTCAATACAACACTGCAATATTTGCATAGACTATCAAAAATACAAGCAAGTCTACCTTACGTAATTGGATGATGAAAATACGATCGATATCGATCACAAGGTTCAGCATACGAAAATCTTAAAAACCTGGAAAATCTTAGAGCAAGCTCAGCCACATTCACAACAAAGGCCATAAGACATCTTTCTCAGGTACAAAAAAAGACCCGATTCGAGAAAATGGATTCATGAGGAAAGACACAGAAGGGGAAAAACTCATTGACGTGAACTACTACCCCATTGTCGTTGATTTTATCACTAAGCAAGTGGTGTTGACACGGAAACGTTATAAATAGGATGAAACGAAACGTCTGATGTTAACGAAAAAATCACAAGAACAGTCTAGAGGCAAACCGACCCCTACTGCCGTCAACAATTGACGAATGATCAGGAATGATGCAAGCTCCCTCCTGCTCTGCCGCGCCCCATTTCGAAACAGCCGAACACGTGAGAACTTCGCTGATAGTGACGTGAGAGCAAGAAATAGTTGAAGTTGTACAATTGCCGATGTCCTTGATCACGTGCACATAGGTACTTTACAATCACTCATTTCGAACTACATAAAATGCCTTACTACGACGAAGACAACTTGGAAACCCGTTGAAAAAAAATTCACGTGAATCAACAGCGTTATTATGCCATACTTGTCGATTACCTCCTGCAAATCATAGAAACAACGCTTCTGGAAAGTAAGTAATTAAAAACAACCAATTGTTTGTTGAGTGAGTCTTTCACACGTTCTGGAACTTCCCTATAAACTTCCCCAGTCAATTGACTCAGTAAGACAAATCAATAGACCTACCAATCATGCTGTCATGAAAACAGAAAGAAGAAACATCCGAAGGAACTTGCACCGGGCAGAAGAAAATATCGTTTCAAAGCTTTATTCCACAGAACACTGGTAAACCCATCAAAGTACAAAACCGTTTCGGCGGAATTCAGCTTTGCTTCTCAGTTTTTAGGCTAACTGTTAAACTGTCCAGCTGGTTCATTCATACAATCTCTTTTTATTGCATTAAAAATCATTTGGGGAAGAGGGAATAATCGACTGAATGAATACATGTTCACGTGCTTTGGCAAGAACACCGTTCCGACTGCTCTCTGACATAACTTAGTAGACGCAGAAGAAACAGTTAGTTATCTTTGGCCAACATTGATTCATGGTAAATTTAGACCTCCGAATAGTTCATTAGAAGAAATAGTGGAACATTCTAGAAAAGCGTTGCACTTCCTATCTGAAAAGCTCATTTCGAAGCAAAGCTCGTACATTTGACCAAAAAAGCTATTTAATGAATGTAATACTTCGCATGTGATTAAGCAGTATGTCTTGCTTCTAGAACCTTCATGCAGAAAAAGCTAAATTTATTACTCGTGATCAGCTGATTAATAACTAAGAATCCAAGCCAATAACACGACTTACCTCAAAAAAGCTCAAGTGAGAAGAGAAATTGATTTAGGAAAAGAAGAGAGAAGAATGTAGAAAAGGAGAGCTCGATCTGCTCTTTTTAGAAGTGGTAAAGAGAACAAAAACAGATAAAAAATTAAACGGTTTTACTGTTGAAGAAGTAATCAAGTGCATGTGTCTTCAAACACTACATATGCACAAGCCGAAACGCTATTGCGTGCAACGGCTCTCTTGTAACTGATAAAATACAAGTCTAGATTATCGGCGTAGTATGATAATTCATTTCCCTCTCTCACATATTATCTTGAGTAGTAACTACAGTTTAGTTTACCTAACGATAAGTAATTGTCCATATTTGATGGGTTAGGAACATATGTGGAAAGATCAACGTGAAATGGTTCGCGTGACTAGCCAAGATAATTGTAATGAGCCAGCCTGAACAAAATGTTTTCGCTGCATTATCGCTTAAAACAAAGCATATGCTAGCGTAAAATAGCTTCATCGACGAGTTGTTGCATAACAGTTGAGTTGCGTACCCAGTCATATTTGCAGTGAGATGGCGTTCAGGCACGTACCGACATAAACAGAAATCCTCGGCAAATTGCATGTAAGCAAGCGCACTGTTAAATATAATAGCAACAATCCAGATATCGGTGTGAAATACACTTGATCACAGCTTATATGAGTACAGAGTGCCCTTTAAATATGTTTACTACATTGCTGGCTTAGTATGTACACATGGAAACGATTTATAATACATCTAATTTGAACACTGAACATAAATAATAACTCTTTTAACGTCATAACGCGTTACCACCTCGACATGCTGGGCTTGGATGTGGTTTCTGACCCACCCATTTGCTCGGCGGAATCGCATCAATCCTCAAAGCGTGCACTGGGCCAGCCAATTCATCAGACAGGCAGGAATTCACCATGCGATGCCTCTTAAACGATCAATCGAAAATGAACGCAGAATGAAGACAAATAACCGTGATATAGAAAACCGGCTGAACTACGCATAGAACCAACATGCACTCGAGATACAATATTTTCCTGGTACACTTCATTGTTGAAAATTTGTTGAAAAAAAATCTTATTCATGTCAAAAACAAAGCTGCCCATTCTTGAAGGGGTTAGTCAGCAGGAAAACTTGTAAAATAATACAGGGAGCAAAACGACCAAAAGAAAAAGGAAGTAGACAGTAAAATTCTACTCTCATCCCTTTTTTCGAACCCTGCCTCAAGGCTAACTCAAAGGTCAAAAGGAAGCTACGTATTGGAATCCCGCAGAGGTATGTAATTACGGTAAAGCTGGCTTAAAAACAAATCTCAAGTAGTTTTGACAAGACATGGGTAATAGCTAGCACAGCGCTTTAGACAAGATGATTTCAAATTGTTACCTGAATGATAGGACATCCTTCGAACTTCTCACTGACAATCTGAACACGGAAATGCTTCTCAGATCCCTTAGGTACATTGTGCATGTGGCTTTCACAAACGATTTCAAGATGTGACGGCTGCAAACGAACTCCATGATTCAAAGCAACACATTTCTTTCAAGCCAAGGTAGACCATTTCTCTGATCGTCTGACAAAAAGTAAAGCATAAGCGTGCAGGGACCCAGTCCATTTCCCTTCTATGAGAAAGGTAGGACAGCGTAACTCGAACAACCACTACAGTGATATTATGAGGCGGTAGCGGGAGCTAGATGAAAGATATTGTTGCTCCATGGAACTAGGTGCCAAGTAATTCGTTACCAGTATTGTTCGGCCATGTTTCAGCAGTTTTGCCGTTTTCTTCTCAACATGAACGAAAATTTCCTACACGAAAACATACTCATTAGTTTTCGATAACCCGAAGTAACTATTGAACCAGACTTATGCCATTGAGTACTTCAACGGCAGAAATCTAGTTACATGCAGTGGACGACGAGAAACAAAATTCAAATAATGCTAGAAAGCTAACCGAAAACATCTCCTCCAATTTCCTGCGTATTACTGTTGCTACTGGTCCCTCACTAGTTGGTGATGTACACATAACTCTCAGAGAGCGAAGCATGCAGAAATTTCTTTCCACTGAAAGCCCTTATTGCACACTGTTTTTTTTTCTTTTTCAAAAGGTACGAACAGTATACTCCAACTCCTTATTATAAAGCACACTTCAAATATGAACAATCTTGTTATTCCGGCATGTGGCATAACAATCAACGAACCAAAAATAACAAGCCAATAGGATAAATTTAACGGAATCTGTGGAAGACTGTTGTGTTCTTTCTCTTCCAGTTCTTCGCTTGCGAACCTCCACGAGTGGCAGCGTACCGCCATCCCTTGCCAAGACCTCGCGATTTCTTTCCTGCCGAAGTGAGTCCACGAAGTTCGCGATGCTTTTGAACGGGCTTCGTGATCCATTGAGTATCTGGATTGCGTCTGATGGCCTTGTGGAAGGGATCGACCATAATCACCTCGTAGAACTTGTATGTGGAATCTTCTCCTACCCAGTATGAATTCAATACTCGTAGGGCGCCGAGCCGACGACCAGCACGATCCTGCAACACACGTTCAATTCTCTATGCTTGAGCTACGTCGGAATATTTGAAGCTAAAATCTGTCTAAAAACAAAAAGAATAAGTGNAACAGTACCAAAACTGGAGGAGGATAGTAAACAGAGGGTTTGAAAACTATAAACATCTACGCTAACCCTCCACAACAGATTACCGATATCGAACTGACACCAAAAGTTACGCAAACTATCTCGGAAATAGAGAGCACTAAGTTTGGAACCACTAAAAGTAGCAAGGCTGTAACGACAATTTAGAATTATCGGAACAAATAAAAAATCAAAAACGGAATGGGTTTTACTTTAAGTTTTCCATTATATTCATAACTTAGCCTCGACTCGACTACCCAGTAAAACTTCACTTTTAAGCGAAGAGAAAAGGGTAAGTAAAGCAGCGAATGTCGAGTTCACGGAATGCAACAGATTCATGAATTCACAACGGCAAATTGAAGTAGATTTCACTTCACTGCTAGCCTTACACACTAATGCCTGATTCATCGACATGAATAAAAAAGCTTCCATAACACATGGTTACAATTTCTTCGTAGAATAACTCTAGTGAAATTGCAACGAAGAAGAAAAAAAGAAAGAAAGAGTCTTATACCTCAGCGATTGCCTGCTTGGAACGGGCAAATTTGATTTCGTTCACTCCGTGGGTTTTTGGTTTTCCGTAGGTCTGTCCCTTGGTGACTGGACGCTTACGGTTACCGCGGCGAACACGGACACGGTAGATAACGTATCCTTAATAAAAATGCTGATAGTGACTAATTTGAATTAAGTAGATGTAGAAAAGAAAAAAAATAGTTTTCCTTCCTGTTGAGAAAAAAAATGTCTAACATCATGATAAGGTGCATAAATGTAACCATTGCAAACACTACCTCACTCTAATTTCAAGAATAGAAGGGAAGAGCTAGAACACAAGATATGTTCAAGCATAAATACACTAAGGGAAGGTAGTCAAAGTTGGTTAGAAAAATAGGACAAACACAGTGGTGAGGACAAATAGAATCTAATAAAACTCCTACCCTGCTTAGCTCTGTATCCCATACGACGAGCTTTCTCCGGTCGAGTGGGACGGCTAACTCGGTGGACTGCCGAGAGCTGCCTGTATTGCCAGGTACGAATACGAAGAATGTAGCGCATTACGTCGGACTGCTTTTTGCGCCATATTTCTTGCATGTACTTATAGGCACCCATGTTCTAAACATACCAATTTCACTCTATGATACATTCATATGTAAGAAGGCTCTATACTGGAACGAGGAATCAGAGCTATAAAAAATAGACTTATACCAGCTCATCTCTTCTTCAAAGCAACGCGGATAGGAATGGAGCGTAACGAGGTATCGAAGCAATAAAAGGTATACCAATAAGTAATATGAACGAGACGTCGAATGACAAGTGACTTAAACTTCGAATGAATTGAAAGTTGAACTAACATTCAAACATCGATACTAAGCGAAACAAGTCCTTCAAAAAATCATAATAAAAAAGAAAAATGATGTTCCGATCGATCCAATCTCAAATGAATGACAATTGAGATACTTAACATCGATTCTCTCCTAATGTTGAATGTGATTAGGACGAAAATAAGAAGGAACTTGAAGCCTTCTTTCACATAGCTCGATTGGAACTCCATAATCTGTTGCCAAAACGTAGAAATGGAACGATATATAGCGCAGGTACGGGTCAGATTTATCTCTCCAAGCCGTAGTGGATATGCAAGGATCTTCGAAACTCGCGAAATCTATGAATTAGGCACATATAAGAGAAATTTAGGAAAAGTAAAAGAAAGTGAGCCTTGCAGCACAGCAGCCACGGTTCTCATTCCGCCCGGGACCTGCCTGCGCGCGCGTGATTGCGACCCTTCAAGTCGTGGCATTAGAGCACGTCAGTGGTCGGTGGTCGGTGCTTCCTGTTATTTCCATTTGTGATTCCGGAGCACAAGAACTGGGAACTTCTCAACCAACAGCTTTAAATGAGGATCCATGCTCTCATTGTACTCATAGCCGGATGAGTACGTCAGATAAGATCAAGAGTAGCTCAGAATCAGCCAGTCAGATGGAAGTGATCCCCGAAGAAACAGTTACCGGGTACTATGTCATGCAGATACTAGTGACTCCATACTCATATCCTCCTAGGGAGAAGAACGGAGAAGCCCTCTGCACGACTCCAAAATTTGTCTAATAGATGTCAGCACCGGCAGGAGAGAGGAACAGTTCTGAAGGTGTGCCGCAGCAAACCATAACGAGAGGATCGACTTCCCGTGGCAGAGTGGAGTGGAGAAGGAGATGAGTTTGGGGGTGCTTACGTTGCTTACACTGTGTTAATTGTTTAAAAAAGTATAGTTAAACAGACAGCTGTTTCGGAACTGACTGGTTGGTGCGAGTTGTCCTGTGACAAGAAAAAAACGTTCTACCACTGCAAAATCGCATCATTCCTTGAAATGAGCTCAGCGAACAGCTCTTTAAAGGTATCAATAGTACTACAGTGAACCAAGATTGCTAACGCAACTTGTATAACAGCTGAAGCGACACCATCTTGGCTTGAGCGTAGTAGCCTGATTTCAAGACAGTGACCATTGAAATAGGGGCTAGCGGCAAAGCTACCGAGCTTCTTAGCTCCGTTGCTCAGCCATAACTGAAAGAGGGTATGTGGGCTGCTGAAGAAGGGTCAACCGCAAGACAATTCGTGCGTGGGCCGGTATTTAGGTTCGAAGCTCACTCTGGAAAAATTCTGAAGCTGAGCTGAGGCGGGAGGAAGCGATGATTCAGTGGTAAAAGACCATAGGACAAAATCTTTCGGCATTGGTCATTCTCGCTGCTCGTATGTGGCCTAGCATTGAATGGCGGTCCCCTGCATTTCTATCCTCCCGGACCCGTTCCGTTCGGCTCCTAAACCCGTTGTTACCCGTTCGCTGGCCCCGGAGGGAGATTGAAAATTAGGTTGAACGGTGCGATCAAGCCTGCATTCGCATCAATCTTATGCATGTGGTAGTAGCTTGGTACTACACCCTTCGAAGCCAGCAGGTAATGATACTTCTAAAGATCCAATACTGTATACTTTTTACACGGTCCCATTGGAAACGTGTTCACTCAAATTATCCCGAATTTTCGTGCTCGGTGTAGGACGTTTGCTATTAAGTCTACAGTAAGCAAGTCAGAGTAAAGCATCGAGGAAATACAGTCGACTAAAATTCACCGACAGGTTAAAAAAATCAGCTGGTCTGATTGAGCTTTTCTCACAACTGCTGCAATCCCTAAGCAGCTGGTGTTAAACACTGTGTTAAACAACACTGTGTTAAACAAGCTCTCTGGTGACCAATTTGTCTTCTAGAGGAGTGACACAACCTCTGGGAATACTCAGGGCTCAAGTCAGTAAAATAACTTGCAATAGGGAGGTAACCTCTAAATGGCTACTCTCATTCTGATAGATAGGTAGAATATTGTTCAACCCCCTCCCTTATCAGATTGGCTGAAGTTTGTTGGGAGCCTTGAAGCTGAGCTCATCGGTAGTGCAGCTTTGGGCTCACTGAATCGTTCCGTCTTACAAACAAGCAGAAGGACATGCTGCTTCGTTGATTCCACAGAAAAACAGCCATCATTAGATAGAGTCTTGTGTTAGATGGAATCCACTGCAGGAATGAGTTGCGTGGACAGCAGGAGAAGCCGTTTTCGAAAGTAAAACCTCCAGATCGTATCCCTATCCTTGATCAATAAAGTTCACAACAACTTGGAGCTGGGCGTTCAGAGAAGAGGGAATCGGAAGGCAGCTCCTGACATATTGGATGACTTTGTAAATGATTGTGCACTGACAAAATCTAACGCAGGCACACTGCAACGCTTCCACGATTTCGAATGGAAGCGAAATGTGTAGTGCATTCTCCAATCTCCGAAATGAGGACTTGAAGGGCATAGGGAACACATGATATATAAAGTTGGTGCCAAACCCTGACATCAGTTTCAAAGTGTACTAATGGAATTATATATTTATTAAGCAATCGCAGTAAAATTAACAACTTCATAGTAGCATACAGGACGTCGATAATGACCATATTTGAAATACCCGTATTTAGGCGTTATTTTCGAAAAATCATAACAAATTCATTCACTACTGCACATCTTGAATGGAGATCGGTGACTCGTATCGATTGAGCTCGTCTCGGAGTAGTCCTGAAGAAGATTTATTGGGTGGACTTCAAAGAATACTGTACAGAGCGTCTTATGCCGGTATCAGAATGAATTTCAGCAATGGACTTCACTGTAGGCGGGAGGGGCACAGGTAAGGGGCGCCGCTGTCACATGCATGGTCTAGTCGTCAAACCCAGATCGAATTTCACCCTTGACAACAAAGCTTCTTTCTCCAGGGACCGATTATTTGGTAGTGGATTTGATTATGCAAATAAGAACTCTTTATACCCTTAATCTAGCTTTTAACATGAATACTGTGTAAGGCATATATGCATTCAAACGCCACGATGATCACAACTGATATTTGAGCGCATGGCGCATCCCAAAGTGTCATTCAACGCCGAGTGCTCTATATCTTAACTCTAATAAACGATTGGAAAGGCTAACGTACAGGAGGAACCTTCGAAAGGAATTAAATACAGAAGAATTCGCACAGAACATTCTTTTTCTCAGGTTTTGAACCACATTCAAACGGGAAAATCCCAGGTAAGGACAGTTTCCCCTACAGGACCTATCGAGGAGGCGAACACACCTTGAACGTCACTGAGGCTGAGTGATGACAGATCTCGACGATCGGCTTCAATAAGTGGCACATTGCCGGCATTCTTTCGGAATGTGAACAGATAGGGATGTCTGAGTAGATCCGCCAAAGAGCATCGAGCTCCCAGTAGCAGGTAGAGGATGTTACGAGCATGGAAATCTGAAAATTGAAATTTTTATTCGAAAAAAATTACTGGCAGTTCAAAATCTCCGGGTAATTCCTACCGATTAGGCCCGATTCAGTGTTGCCCTGCAGGATTGTTCGCCAATCAAGGTCGTTGTAGTTTTTTATTTTTGACAGATTCAGAAACGATTCCTCTTCCAGCAATAGACGAGCCAGAATTGAACCCACAGACATGATGTCTTCTGAAAATAGCCATTTACCAGTAAATACTTATTTATATAGAACTACTTTGCGATTCCATTTCTAATAAGGCAATCGACGTCAGCTGGTAGAATATGCAGTGGTCTAGACGCCACTTACAAACCTAGTGACGTAGAAAAGTGAAAGATGCTGAGAAAGTCTTCCACTGATGGTTGAGTTTAGCTCAGTGGTCAGAAGCGCTACAACTGCAAGATGGAATCCCAATCGGAGAAAGGTATTTCGCTCCGCTGTTGTTTTTGCTCTGGCTTTTAACCTCTGTACAAATTTCACTTATGGAACCAGAATCATCAATTCTCCCATGTGACGACTTCCAATGACACAATATTGATCCGAGACCCTTTCAACCATCCCCTTCTCATGAGAAATATGAACTGCGTGGCGCAATCCAAGAAGGTCAGGGGAAATTTTTCTCTTTCTGCATTGCACCTAATTTTGTTTAACCTATTTTTCAAAAAATGAATGGACGAGTTTACCTTTTGTTTTTTCTTCATTGGCACACTGCATGACGTCTCCATAGGAGGAAAGTTTCAGTACAGCATCGGTATTGATAAAGACGGAATTAAGAGTGATATTCTGAAAAAGTAACTTTTACTAGTTTCTATGATGCTTCACTGCATTTACAGGATCTGACTAATAGTCGTGATTTTCTCCAGCCACCGAAGCGCGCGGTTGCGGACAGATCCTTTATTATACGCTCTGCCACACAGGGTAAGAAACACGAGTGATAGGTGCCGAATTTCATTTCTCCCATTATGTGTTTTCAAATGATCGAAAGACGATTTTAGCATGCAACAACGGAGCCGCTACGCAACCGCTCGCGTCGGAGGTCTGCAAGCTTCTCACACTGCTGGGCAGACTTCACTTCAGTGTCTTTTGTTCCCAAGCACAGCACTTACCCCGTGATAAAGTCCATTCGAGTGCAATGGTTCGAGGGCAGACAATAGCTGATAGACGATCTTCGCAATTACAAAGTGATTCAGATGTTCCTCGACTATGTCGACCAGACGTCCATCCATCATGTCAGTGACGGTGTACAGACTGTCTCCAGCTTCGAAGGCATCCAAAATTGATAGGATCTGGAAAGAACAGTATTTAGGGCCCAGTTACTCTGAATTTGGACTCCAGATGGAGGAGTCGAAGTGATGTCAACTATGAACCCCAAACAAACGCACATTTGGGTGTGGCAAAAGTCGTCCCCATTTCAGATTGTGGTAGACTTTGGCCGTCTGTTCTTGATCTTTGAGCAAAGTCTTTCGGATAATTACATTCTCTTCTGTCAGCAAGTCGGCACCAGAGCTAGAAAAAACTATTTCAAAACGGCATTTCAAATGGGTTGTTGTGGCGTACGTACCAGACAGTCCGGCTTGGACCGGCTTCAATGATTTCCAAATTGGCGAATCGCCGTGGAAGCATCAGCAAATGACCGGAGATATTCACTGAATCATAGCGTGACCATGACACCTTCTTGCAAACTGCTCGCTTTCTTGGAGGGCTTCTGAAATCGAGGACAATAAGCACGAGAAAACTTATCTGAAGCTTCGTTCATAGTAGCTCAGTTACTGGCAGCTGATCTCCGTCAACACAGTAAAAGTTCTACTGTGTATGCTACCTCTGTTTCAGGATGGACCAGCTACCCGAGCTTCCTCAAGTATGTCTCAGAGCGGTCGAGATCATCATTAGAGCATTAGGAATGAACTGGAGCGCACTTACTGTTTCGTTGCTGACGATGGTTTTGGTGTGTCGGTAGGTGTCGATGACATCTTGTTGAGTTGATTGAAAATCGGATTGCCGTTTGTGGATTGTGAGCACGAGTTCCAGACGGTGTTCCACAGACTTCGTACGTGATCCTCTAAAAAGCAGGAGGCTCACTTGGTGCCCAAGCGTAATGGGGGAAACGTCTCATGCATTCACAATTAGACCGCCAACACATCACAGATCGGGAGGGAGAAACAAGTTGTGTACTTCCTGGGGAAACTTATGGGCATGTGATTATTCGCGATAGCTCAAAATGATTGACAGAACAGACTTATCCTTCACCTTGTTGTCTCGGAAAATCTCAAGGACTCAAAAGGACGCAGCACATGGGACAAGGGCGTGCGGTTGCAGTGCGGTCAGGTTTAATTAGAATACTCAGTGATTTGTAAATTACGAACTGGTATGTATTCATAGGAATATCAACTATGTAAACCACGGTTAGACAGAAATAGAGGGCTATCGTTTGTGGAGTGACACAACTGCTAAACGGGTTGGACCAAAAGTCCCAGATTTCAATGGTTGCGGGTTCAGAATCCTCTCCGATCGTACGAGGTCTACAAGATGAGTATCCCAGGGACTGGCCAGTCAAGGCTCTTCGGAAATAACTTAATACTACAAAGATACAGTAAGGTAATGGAAACACCTGCGGGAAAATTGGATTTGGCGCAACAGCCGCATGATTTTATCTTTTCACTACTGGCTAGTCGAAGAAATATGTAGCTACAAAAAGAACATACAATTTATGGCAAAGGCATATTCTTCATGAAGTCTGCAAAGCGCTGCAGAAAGCCGGAGTGGAAAAATGTAAAAAACTAAAAGCGAAAGGGGAAGGAAAAAGCACTGGCTGCACGGCCACTGAGGTGTGGAACATTTTGGAACCGGAAACGTTACCAAATACATTTGAAAGGCAGTCTTTATCTAAGTTTCTCAGCCTGCATGAAAACTAAAAGGGTAGCCAATGGACAGAATGCTATAGCTAAGGCGAAGGATTGTAAAGTAGTAAGTAAAGGTACCGAGAGAAGTTAGGAAGTGAGGAAGTTTACAATGGAGGAGTGTCGAAACAGTGGAAAAACCTGCCCTAGCTCAACGACAATAGTGCTGTTAGACTACATACTCCCTTGGTCGAAGTGAAAAACAAAAGTCCACCAAAAGAAATGGCCATGAAGCCGCCAATGGTGCTCGGGCAACATTGAAGTGTTTAGGGAGTGGCGTTATCTGTCAGCCACCACATGTCAATGGCAGCCATCAACCAGTTCTTTGATCCCATTGCTCGATTTCCTTCCGAGACGACATCATCGAGCATTAAGTGGGCCCAGAAGAAACATAATCCATCACAACAACTTTTATAAGTGACTGCCTAAGCCGGTGGGGCTATAAGCCCAAGCAAAGTGGGCATGATTCAGGGTCTATTAATTTTCAATCGAGACACAAAATTAATTGGAATTTTGTGGAATGGAGAAGAGCACGACGGAAACAACTTTTGTCCCTTGTTGCGTCTAAATTGGAACTGACACTTTTGCGATCACTACTAACTCAGCTGTATCGCCAAGAAACATTCCGGATGGGCCTTTATTAAGCTCCCGTGTAGCTCACAGCTGGACCAACAATTCATGGGAATTCAAAGCGCCCTCCCACTTCCCATTCCCACTCCTCCCGAAATGACGGAGCGAGAATAGTCAGGTCGGAAGTGTTCTTGTAAATTGTCGCCTTTTTTGGGGCCCTTCATGTGGGGAACCTGTTCTTCTATTAGATTAATCGGTTATATCCAAAAGTAATACACAATTCACAGTGTATTAACTGCGCCTCTCGATATGACACAAGAAGCATCTCAAAAATAGCTGATTATTCGGCCGATAAATGTTATCTCCGAAAAATGACCATCCACGACCTGCTTCCCAAGCGAGAGTACGTTCTAGTCCTTATCTCCGACAAGTACCGGAAGTAAAAGTCCGCGCTGTAACTCCTGGAATACATCAAAGACCAACTTTCTGCGTTCCAAAGCGTCCACTCTGTCCTACTGAACATTTAACGATTTCGACTGAACGGGAGAGACAAGGGAAACAACCGGTCTCTTAAGTCTTCTGAAGTAAGCCCGGGCGAGGATGATGGCTCTGGAAATCGGAAGCGTTCAGAATCAGTACTTCAAAGGTCGTAAAGGACTCTTCGGAGAAGAAAGAATCGT
>UZAF01016919.1:7242-26842 GCA_900617895.1 Haemonchus placei
GATTCAGTGGATCATTTTAGCTCGGACAGGAATGAATGAAGACGTTACGGCGTTGACGCTTTTTCGTTCATAGCTTTTTCTTAGCCGAACAAATCGCGTGAAATTTGGATATGTTTGACTAGGGCATATTTCACCCTACCCCGCACTATTCGACTGCAAACAGCAATATCCACATAACTAAGAGCAATGGTTTGATGCGATAGTAGACTTCGCCATAAGCAATGTTAGTGACGTGTGCAGTTATTCGCACTTTATGTACATTTTTCTCCTCTACTGTGTTCAGCATTAGCGCTCGTACGCTTTAGATGTGATAAAAAGGAAAGAGACTCCAGTAGAACATCATCTGTATTTTCAGTTGATTTTGAATTCAAGCTCTTTAGTATATCTGGAACATGATCAGATTGCAGGTCAACAGTGGTAAATATTCACAACCCACCCATGCTACACATATAGAAATTTCGCATGATTCGATCCACTAGGAAAGGAGTTACGACCGAAAAGTACGAATGGAGAAGCATTTGACCGAAGACTTTTGAGCGCTACTGTATGTCTGGATAGCAGAAAATGTTATATAGACTTAAACATTTATTCCATATAATAAACATCAACATTCAGCAATAAACAATAAATCGTAACATCGAGGACAGCCTGCCCGGAGGCGATCATTCAAAAAAAGAAATTCAATGGAGGGGGAGCGTAGAACTAACGTCGCTAAACTAACGTACCCTTGTTTTCGTTGTAAACATTTTAAACTTACCATCTTAGCACTGACAAGGAAGGTCTTCCAGGGCTTGGGACGTCTTTTGAGAATGGTTTTTGCATGGTATAGGGGCATAAGCACTGAGTATAGAACTATAGACCATTTCTGCTAAATGGCCTTCCGAATGACAAAAAAGAGTGAGAATGATTTCGCCAGGAATTGCCGTTTCAACCCCTAAGCGTCGTTTGTTTCACTCATGTCGTCCACTGTCCGCGCAGTAGAAGGGGCCAGTAGGGGCGACATCGAAAAATAACGTGAACGCTAGACAGAAAAAGGAGCCACATGTTAAAACATGTTGAAAAGTGAGTTCATATGTGCTCTCCACGGTTAAGCTGCTGCCAGCATTGGATGGTGTGGTGGATAGCGATGTGGACTTTGAGTTGAGACGGCTAGGCTGGGTTGATGGTCGGATGCCCGAGATTTGCTGTTTTTGCATTTTATGCTGCCACCTCCAGATCGGCTCCCTATTGCACCAGGGCCACAGCAAGTGCCTAACTGGTCATGGTCGTGACCAGCGATAACCTCCACAAGTCGTTTGAATTTGATGTGTGGAGCACTATCAGTGGAGGAGTTTCCCTCCTCCACCCCCTCCTCCTCAACTTCCTCACATAGCTTTTTCATCAGTTCGGCTGTCTCTGCATCCCTCATACCGAGAGTTCATTCAGCTGGTAAAATGAAGGTAAATTGGTATGATACCATTTTGGTAGTCAAAAAACTCGATATCGTATCATCTGGTCTGTATGAACATTGCATAGTCCATACATTCTTTGAATGATTTGGATAGTAATGGTTCGATTGTTGTTTTATTTCGACCGAATTTCTTCAAAACTGATGAAGGGCGCATCCAATTCTGATGATTCACCGTTTTTTACCCTAGCATTAATCTCGCCTCGCTCCGTTGAAGGGTTTTACTCCACTGTTCTGGTTGGTCATCTTCATTTCCTTCTCTTCCACGATCAGTATCTTCTGCAGTCACCTCGACTTCGGCAATGTCTTTCTTGATCGCGCGCGTGCTACCCGCTTTCATAGCAGGACGCGGAGTTAGGGGATCGTATGTTGGGAGCGGGTATTACCCAAAAATTCTAGTCATTAATCTAGTAATCCGGCGCTAGAATTATTTCCTTCTGGGGTGACAGCTTATTAAATCAAGCCTAATGCTCATGTATGTTTTAGCAAGAAGACGAGTTAAAGAGAATTTGATTCGTTTTCCCACAGAAGTGAAGTCCGCGGTTTTTCCAGAGAAATGTTGCAATTGGGGGCTACAATGAATATGGGAATCCTGTTGTCTTTGCATTTTCCCAGGTGCAATACGGAGCCAATCTGGAGGTGGCAGCATAAAGTGCAAAAAACGGCAAAGCCCCGGGGATGAAGCATCAACCCAGCCTAGTCGTCCCAACTCGAAGGCCTCATCGCTATCCACCACACCATCCGTCGCTTCCACAGTTTACCCGTGGAGAGCACATATGAAACTTCCCCGCTTTTTTCAACATGTTTCAAAATGTGGCTCCCCTTTTCGGTTACCATTCACGTTATTTTCAATGCGCAGTACACTGGCGCCCTCTACTGTGCGGACAGTAACGTTATGAATGAAACAAACGACGCTTAGTCAGTAGAAACGGCAATTCCTGACAAAATCATTGTCACTCCTTTTTTGGTGTCCAGAAGGTCGTTTAGTGGAAATGGACCATAATTCCATACTCAGTGCTCATGCCCCTATGCCATGCAGAAAACCATTTTCAAATAGCTTCCCACGCCTTGAAAGACATTCCTTGTGATAGAACTCGGACGGGCTCCAAAAAATCGCTAATTGGCTTGGTTCAGGTTGCAGCAATATTTTCGATTGGATACCATCCCTCTTCTGATCTCCTATCTGCCTACCAGGTGATGATGGTCCTGTTTCAAAACTTACTTCACACAGAACGTTTGAAACGCATATTTTTAGCAGAAAAGGAAAGCAGAGAGGAACGATCGAGAAAAATGAAGAAAAATAAAAGCAGTATATTTGCATAAAGGGCAAGTTTCCATTGGGGTTTTATAGAGGATACTCCCTGTGAGGGCGCTGAGGAAGTGGACATCCGGTGATATTTTGAGGTCCATCGTCGACGAGGAGATAAGCTATAGAAGAATCTAAACAAAGTGATCTTCCCCGCTCGTCTGGCTACGGCGTCTTGCCAATCGATATTGCTCCGATGAATGTGAAAAAAGATCGGATCTCATCTGCCTTTCATTACCCAGCTAGCTTGCATGGGGGAAAAGCTGCTTGGGAAACGTCGCACAGTTAAAAGCACAGTTCACAAAATATTTATTTCCAGGGATTTGTTCACTTATGGCTCCTTGAATACGAATGTATGATCACTGGGCTCAAGAAGCACTAAGTAAGAATTGAGAGGCATCAGCAAGACAAATCCCAAACAAACACACGTTTCTAAGTCTTGTGAATATTCCCCGTTTCTTTAGCCGTCAGCAATCTCTTTGAAGTTCAACATGTAGTGCTTTTTTTTGGCAACGGCTACTCAACTGCGGTAATTACCGAAACCCTTGGAGAATGATTGGGAATGATACTTTCCGAGTTCTTCGATTCCGCTTTTATAGGAGTTGACCGTTTGCGAAGTTTCTTCAAAACCAATGCTCTGTAGGGCGGGACAAAATTCAAAGCGATAAGGGGATCAATCACACACGGCAAGGTTGGAATGCAAATGCGAAGATATTCACTAACAGGAGTTTCCGATCCAGAAGCCCACGCAAGAGCAGCCAAGAAAGATACTGGTACGAAGTTAAGGATCGGGAGCATGGCTTGCATTGTGAGAGCCTGAAGAAAAAAAATATTTCGCGTCAAAAAAGTATATCTGAATTATATTGAAAACTCCAGTAGGCATTGCTCAAAGGCACAGCTCACGGTAATGTTGGGATATTCAGTTGTAGACGGAAAGGATAGTCAGAACAGCGCAAAGGTAGCGCAGAAAACGCGAAAATCGGCCTATTGAAAATAAAATAATGCTCCGAAAAAGTAGCAAGTTCAGAGGTTGTACGAGAATGTGATACACAAGTTGCATGGAATGGTTTTAGGCGTGCTCTTCGAATGTGTCTACCATTGAGTAGCCGACTACAGTAGCCTTTTTGCGTGCGACGTATGTGTCTCGGTGCGAATGGTGCAACCTCTATACTCTCGATGACGAAACGAAAACTCGTCCGTTTTTGGGTGTGTACGTCGGTTAAGTTAGTTTTGGGGCCCCTATCACGCACTAGGTAACAATATTTCGACGGGGCGCCCCTTATGCTATCCTAAGGCCACAAGTACACCTCAAAGAGAAATTACAGAAACCATTTCTATCGCGACTCTACCCATAAGCCGAACCCCACAACTTGCAGAACATGAAATTTTGACTTTTATATTTTTTATTTAGTGCCATAAGCAGATTGTTTGTCAGCTCACCTTTAAATACATTTTAGAACTCTGAATTGTTTTCTTGCTGTACTGATGATTCGAGTCGTTGAATGTTTTCAGTATTAAACGTCTGAGGTNACGAAACGAAAACTCGTCCGTTTTTGGGTGTGTACGTCGGTTAGGGCCGCTATCACGCACTAGGTAACAATATTTCGACGGGGCGCCCCTTATGCTATCCTAAGGCCACAAGTACACCTCAAAGAGAAATTACAGAAACCATTTCTATCGCGACTCTACCCATAAGCCGAAGGCCCACAACTTGCAGAACATGAAATTTTGACTTTTTATATTTTTTATTTAGTGCCATAAGCAGATTGTTCGTCAGGTCACCTTTAAATACATTTTAGAACTCTGAATTGTTTTCTTGCTGTACTGATGATTCGAGTCGTTGAATGTTTTCAGTATTAAACGTCTGAGGTAAAGTATAAGAATCGGTGAAATGATCGCAACTGCGGTGCCAATGCATATACAGATGGTCCGATTTAAACTTTTCGGTTCGAATCCTCCGAATTCCCCATATCTGAATATCGACAGTTCAGGGAGTGGTAAGAGCGAGTTCGAGACCGAACTCACCTATCTAAATTGTAATTAGGATGTAAGCGGATTGCATCTTCCATAACGATGTCAAACTGTGGATAATCAATAAGCGGCAGAACCTGTAACAAATCGGACTTATTTCCAACACTTTTTCACATTTTTTCCATAGAAGACATGGCTACCATTGGAAGCGCTATGATCACTGTACTCACGATTTTTCTAGAACAACCATTTCGTTGCTCAAAACAACCATTCTGTTACCGTTAAGAGGCCTACCTAATAATTAGAAAGTAGAGTTCTTTCGTTAGCCTCACAAATCCCGCATTTATACCTACAAGGTGCCATTTGTCTATAAGAGTGAAATGTAATTGGAGCGGCTTCCCCTCCTCTCTAACATTAGGTGCCGGACCGCAGAGAAGGAGTAGCTCTTCTGCTTGTATGCCCTTCAATTTTTTGCGGGCCCATAATGATGCAATCTTAGTAGGAATAGTGCGATAGCACGTTACCGCTTCCACTTTCGGAAGGGAATGAATCACTGGTCAACTGAATATTCAGTTCTTCCCCATTTCCAGCTTTTTGCACGAGGCCTAATTAAAGCCGATCCCTCAGTTCAAGTAGGGAAACAGTCAGATAGCTTGTCAACAAATCCTTAACGTTTGACGATATGCAGAACCATCCAAAACCAGAAGCCAGTATGCGTCAGTCAGATGGCCTGTTAGTTGGTGTCGAATTACACCGCTCGAACAATCATCAGGAAACGCTTGGGTATGACTTCTTCGTCTTCAAAGCGGCCGCTCTCTCGTAGAGGAATAAGCGAACGCGCTTCAATTTCGAAAAGGGGCAATGAGGGGGAGGGGGTGCGAGCTTATAAGGAAAAGTTTCAGGAAATGGATCAAGCTGGACCTACCAGTAGTAATATTGGCCAAATCGCAATCATTGCGAAACTCAGAAGAAGCTCTGCTCTGTTAATCTATCTGGATTGTAACATTCGATAACGCCAAAACACTGTATGAGCTATCAATAGCTCTATGTAAAACGTCAATGCAGCGATGATGTTGAAGGCGATTAGGCCTGCCGCGGGACCAAACATGCGAAGTGGACCTTTTGAAAGAATTGCAATGCTCGAACCGCTGACAATCGATCTGAAAACAGCTTTTCATTAGAAAAACCGAATCATTATTCGTTTTATTACTTACAATTGCTAGGCTCACTGACCTTCCTTGTAGAAATGCCGCTGTTAGGGCTGTGAGGATTTGCATAGTGCATATGTTGGTCAACATGACTTTCATGCTCCGAACGGTGTTAGGACTCCTTAATATGAACGACAGGTAACTATAGGCGGAACAGGATCTTTCATCGGTCATCAAGAAGCCTTTGATTGAATTTCCCTCATTTTCTGAACTTGTGATCGGTGCCCCCCCTCCCAACTACATTCTCACCATTCTGATGACTTAAAAAGATAGAACATAAAGTCTTCAGGCATTAGTTAATCCTGTATGGTATGCACCCCCGTACACTAGTTCCATTCAGAACCGTAGCGGCGTATTGAATGCGTTTGTGGTCTATACATGATTGCGGTAGTGAGCCGACGTACAAGTCAAAGCTTTCACCATGACAGACGAGTTGGTACTAAATAACCGGCCCCGGAGGGACGAAAGGCTAAGTTGACTTGAGCGACTATCGATTCGGGATTTGGACCCGTGCACTGTGTGAGTTGAAGCGCAACTTGGCACTACCCTACCTCCTCCTTCTGCTGGATATAGCGTTCAAATTTCGAGAAGGCCACTTCGAGTAAAGATCAAGATACTACAATTGAGCGTTATAAATGAGTACAATGTGGAAAGCCTACTTATATCTGATGAGATATATCAGTAATCCGTTCGTAGACAAAGCAATTGTAACGAAAATAGCGTAATAGCAATGGACAATGAGGGGATTGAGGTCGTTGTATTCCATGACAAGCCTGAAACTTTTTCCGATTTCGTATGATCACGTGTTTCTCATATGGCTGCTAATGAGTTTCGGTGAACAACCAGAGCATGACCGTAACTGACAGACTGACCGACTAGGTTGTTTGTGCTGGATCGAAAGCACAGGCACGATAATTTTGGGTTGCCTAGTTTCAAACGAGTAATGGGAGTAATGGAAGTCATAGTCCAGAAGAGCGCACAAGTAACGAGGCAAACGCGAAGATTTAGGTTTATTCTTTTGTTTTATCTTTTTTCTATTTAGATTTTTCATTGATTAGGGGTAGAATGCTTCGGAAAAGAAGTAAATTAAGGGGCTAGACGAGAATATTACGAATTAGCTGAATGAAAGGGATTTTGGACGAGCTGTTCGAACGTACTCGCCGTTGCATGCAGCTGGCTACAACACGCTGCTTGCGTGAAAGGTGTGGGTCCCGGAGCGAATTGTGCAACCTTACAGCTTTTACAACGCTTGAATCCGTCCGCCTTGAGCACGAACGTCGGCTAAGCCGGCTTTGGGACCCTTATAAGGCCCTATATTGGCCGTTTTTTGACAAGGCAGCGTCCTCTGTGTTATCCTTGGGGGTCACTGGTTCATTCTAGGGAGAAATCTCAAAAATCATTTCTATCGCGAACCTAACCTTTGAAGGCACAGTTCATGAAGTTGGTTTCTATGTTCTCCCTCTAGGAATATCCAGTGGCCCTCAGGGNGGGTAACAGGAAGGACGCTGTTGGGTCTTAAACCTCAACTGATGGGGAACAGTGGGAGCCCCGTTACCGAATCTCCCAGATGCCACGCCACTCGATCACGTCAGGTGAGTGTCGAGGCGATACAGATTGCAAAATTCGCTAGGACTCACACACAATGAGCAGATCGCCGAGTAATGAGGCAATGTTTTTCTCCTATTCTTTTATTCTCTCTTGTTTTTTTTGCTGCTGCAAAACTTTGATTTTCTACCCTAAGAGGCTAAAAAAAGGTGGGCTATTTGATTGTTGTTACTAGCGTTTTTGTCAACTTATGCTTATTATCGAATGAATTCCAAAGAACGTTTCGCTTACTGTAGTCAGCTATTCGCACCAGACCCATAAGAACGCAGTGACACACATTGTATAGCTCGTCAAAGCACTTCTTCCGATTCACTTTTCTGGTATTCTTCCTTTTTGGGCCCCTTTTTTGACCTTCTTCTTCTCCCTAACCTTAATGTCACGCCGTCGCAGGGTTCCCTGCCCTTGTCAACCGTCTCCACTTCTATCGATCTACGGCATCTTCTGTCATTATTTTGACTTCTACGAGGTCCTTCTTGATCACGTTCCGCCATCTCTTCTTTGGGGCTCCTCGTGGTCGCTTACTGTGAGCTTCGAACTCCATTGCCACCCTTACCGGATGATTCTGTGGTCTACTCAGCACATGTCCGAACCATCGCAAGCATTGCTCTCTCGTCTTCAGCTGGACTGGGGCTCTTTGCATAGCCGCCATGACGCCTTCATTTCTGATTCGATCCACTCGCATCCAACCACAGGCCCACTTGAGCATTCCCATTTCTTCGTAGTGAAGCTGTCCTTCATGGGATTTACTCACGGGCCAACACTCGCTGCCGTAGAGCATCCTTACCACTGCCTGATACAATTTTTAGAGTCCTGGAGCACCGACGGTCGCAGATGATACCGGAGGACTCCCTCCACTTCATCCGCGTTCATCCAGGCTTTTACGGCCTGGTCCACTCTACCATTAGCGGCTAGATCACGCGCCAGGTATCGGAAGTCCCGAACCTTTTCGATGGCTTCCCCGTGACCGTCTATGATTGATCCTGTGCCCTCCTCGGAGCTGAGGAACCCGGTCTTCTTCACGAACAGCCGGAGCCCGTTTCCGCCAGCACTTTCTGCCATTTCTGGAACTTGCCATAGAGTTCTTCCTCGCCCTCCGCTATCAGAGCGATGTGCGTATTGTTGCCGTGGACCATCGCACATATCCTTGACCAGAAAAATCATGTGTGCTGGAACGTTTCGTTTTCGGAGCGCTCTCCAGAGGACTTGTCGCGGGAGGCGATCGAATGTCTTCTCCAGATCGAGTAAGGCTCGGTAGCAGGGTCTAGCTTTTTTTCGATACTTCTTCAGAGCTTGTCTGCCTGTGAAGATGGCATCCATTGTTGATCTTTCAGGCATGACGCCGAACCAATTGCCTTTCCACCGTTCATCCTTCCCATTGCTCTTAGCACCTCATCCTCTGTCCACAGTTCGATGGAGCCAGCCGCTGCCTCGATTGAGAGCTCTTCTTACGGGCGAATTCCTCGTTTAGGAGCCTATCGAAGTATTCCTCCCACCTACACCTCACCAGCTTATTTGGGATGGCACCCTCGCTGCTCCTAACGGACTTCACTACTCCGATGTCTTGAGTAGCCCAGCGACGCGCTTTCGCCAGCCAGAGGGACGAACTTCGCTCCTTCTCGTCCCTCGAGCCTCTCATACAAGGCATCAACTTCCGTATTCTTGCCTCCGCTACAGCAGTCTTGGCGAACCTCTTGGAAGTTCTATAGGCAGCTAGATCTTCTAGAGCTCGTGTCTTCTGCCAGCGCTCGCAAGCCAATTTCTTCTGCCTCACAACTCGCTGGACTCCATTTCTCCAGGACCAGGCTTCCTTGTCCCCTCGGAATCCACCCCGAGTTCCTCCTAGCGTTTCCCTGGCACATCGTAGAATGACCTTCACGGCGTTGCTCCACGTCTGCTGTATCGGCCCCTCGGGAACTGAAAGTCTAGCTTCCAGTATCTTCTCATTGAGGTTTCCTCTTTCGACTCGGTTCACTTCCACCATCGGATCCCCCGTTCCGTTCTTGTCCTTGATTTCTTGGGAAGATGGATGGCTATGCCTGCTAGGAGAGGCCCCTGCTGTGGAGAAAGGTCTTCGCCAGGTAGTACTTTTATGTCCTTCACAGTCTTAAGGGATGACCTACTTACTAGTACGTGGTCTGATCCTGTTTCTTTCCCTCCACTGCTGTAGGTTGCTCTTTGGGCTTTCCTTTTCGCGGAGGAGGTGCTGCATGTTGCTAAGTCGTGGGCTGTGGCCAGATCGAGAATCCTTCCTCGTCCTCCGTTCCTGACACCTATCCCTTGCCTCCGTGAATCCTCTCATAGCTCCTTCGTTCACTTCCAACTTGGTCATTAAGATCACTCGCTACTGTGAGATAGTCCCTCTGCGGAACTGACCGGATGGCGTCGTCAAGGCTCAGATAGAACTCATCCCTTTCGACGACGGGGCAGCCGACCTGTGGGGCATGCACGGATATTATTGTTCAGTACCCCTCCTTCGTGTCTATCCTGACAACCATGATTCGACTACTGATCCTGTTGACGGCGAAGATAGGGTCTTTGAGGGAGTCCGCACCAGCTATGGCCACGCCATTTTGTTTGGTGTCTTCTCTGTTGTAGAAGAGCTTGACGCCCTCCCCGATTTCTCTGGCCTTTAATATATTCCAGCGTGCCTCCTGATGGCATAGTACTTGGATGCTTGCGCGCTTCATAATAGCAGCGACCTCTCGGGACTTCCCAGTAAGCGATCCCACGTTCAGAGTCCCGATTCGAACTAACTTCTTTGGTCGAGGTTGTTCACTCCTCGGTAGCTCCGCATAGTATCTACAGGGTCCTGCGCGCCACTTTCGGGTGTCATCCTAGCTCATCGTATCATTGATTCCTTCTGAGGCTTTAGACATTATTGATGTGACTGGGTTTCTCCAGCCTCCTTTTCAACCATTTCTTGAAGCCTTTTATCACTTTGAAAACGTCGAATCGCGCACCTCCTTCGCCATATTTCCACCCTATCTTCCATTTTCTGGATTGCCCAGAATTATCGTAAACTGTGCTTCTAAGGTGAAATCTTACAGTCATCGAAGCAAAATTTCAAAATTGTAGGCATTTTAAGCACTAGAGCTTTTAGGAAACAGAATAGACCTTACTCTACAAGAAGGGCATCAGGTAATCCGGTGAATTCCTACCGTTCTCTTAATTGGTGGCTCTCTGATTTTTTCTTCTGCAAATTTATATTTGAATAGTAGCACCTTTAGTTGGACGCAGAAATTCCCATCAAGCCAACAATTCAATGAAGGATGTATTATGAACAACAGCGCAACCTCACAAATGGCATTGGGTTGAACGAAGATTCTGAAGCAAAGGAAAGCCAACAACCGACAGATCACGATTTGTCGGCAAATTTTGATCTTGTCATTCTTTGAAATGCTTTTCAAAATTTAAAATTTTCTAAATTCAACTCCTGGGCTTAGTGTTTTGTAACTGCTGTCATTTCACTGCTTCGCGGTCCGAAATCTCTCAAGGTAGGTATGTTATGGACAAAAATGCTATTCGAGGCCGGAATGTTGTCCATAACTCGCCAAATTCGGGAATAAGCTTCAACTCTTCAGACACACCATCTTTCGAGAAAGAACATCGAACAGGTCAAACTGACAATGAAATATCTTGGTGATTTCAGTTCATTT
Organism: Haemonchus placei; assembly: GCA_900617895.1. Taxonomy (NCBI): domain Eukaryota; kingdom Metazoa; phylum Nematoda; class Chromadorea; order Rhabditida; family Trichostrongylidae; genus Haemonchus; species Haemonchus placei. The sequence continues at coordinate 18,436 of UZAF01016919.1, forward strand.
TGATTTTGGGGATCATTATATAATGGTCCTCATGTAAATCTGATCAGTACTAGCAAGAGGGTGATCTACTAAAAGTGTCAAACTTTTTTAGAGAACAACGTAGCTTTATATAACATTAGTTGGAAAGGTCCTGTACTGAAGACTTACTGCAAGTATCTCTGACATGTTTTTGTGAGGATTAGGTAGTCATATGGGAGGTTATGTTTTATCGGAAGCATCAAAATAAACCCTTTTAGAGTTTCAAAAAAAGGGTTATCCCTCTTTCACCCTTTACAGTTTACTTACAACTCCTCGCAGTAGTCTGAAAACTGCTCGAACGTCTACATACAAAAGCTTCCGCAATACGTAAAGCAGTTGAAGGCTGAGTGAATGAGTGATAATTGTTGGACGATGACATGATTTCACCGTCTGTCGATTCTATTATATTCTTCAACTTTAATAGATTTCGGATATTTAAAGATAGTTGATGAGATTTGAGCTGTTCATCACAAAAAAAAATGTTGTGGATAAAAGACAATAGACCAGACATTATTGCCATGGCCGACAAATATTCTGTTACTGTAAGCATAGGAAATAGTCATATGCATTGACAGCACTGGCATGCTCTCTACAGTATGGAAAAAANAAAAAACTCACATTTAGTTGATTTCTTTGTTGACATGCTGCAACATTATCTTACTACACTAGCTAATTAGAATGCACAAAACTTGAAAATCTGTCGGTAGAGTATTGTTTGCACATATAAACAATGCGCACTTCACGACAAAGGCTTACCGTATGGCGACAATCCATTACTGCAATCCAGCGTATTCGTGCGGAAAACATTTTACCTCATTAAAACCTTGGACAACGTGCTTGCCACTGAAATCACTGAATTCTGCAACAAACGTGGGTATCTCCTCAGCTACAGCAATGGAAAGTGGGGGACGCACGATTCGTGAGATTCCGGGTGCGCGCAGCAGATTGCGGTGCGGAATTCATGATGATTCGAACGACTCTGACGCCTACTATTGGAGTACAAACTTAAAGTAGAGCAGATTAGTAGGATCATCTGACCATACCCAACTACTCTCTTCAAGTTTGTGCTCCAATAATAGGAGTCAGAACCGCTTGAATAGCACCGAACTTCGATGCGCAACTTGCCGCTCGCACCCAGAATCGCACGAATCGGCACACACCCGTGGAAAGTTGGGCCTTCAAGAGACCCTCAAAGTCACGATAGTTTCGATATATCTAATGTAAGGTGATGGGATTACGGTACAGTATACAGGGTGGGCCAAAGTTATGATTGCAGCGCGCGCTGACGCTCATAGTAAACTTTTTCCGAGTTCAAGACAATTCGTTCGCTTTCTTTCATTTCACGAGGTAGATTACATTATCACCTTCCTAATGATACTAATCTCTTGGTAGATTTTGAAGGTAATGTAAGCGTCGCTACCCCGTGTATCAATCGTCGCTTCGCAAGCACTTTTAGCACGATGCATCTATAGACGGTTTAGCGTAATAAGGTAGGTGGTACATTTGACCATAAAACGCTTTCGAGAATTAGGAACATTTGCAGATAGAAGGGGTAAACCTAAGAGCCCTGCAGTTATATTCAGAGAAGTGTTAAGGAAGCAGGAAGAGAGTCTGCGTAGCAACGAAGTTCATTCTGAGCCCAAAATGACTGAATGAATAGGTATTTCATAAAGTTTTCTGCGCGAAATCATGAAGCATTATCTGCACAATAAAGAGAAAGTGATTCCTCCAGTGAGCAGGCTTAATCGAAAGCTGCCCAGCCGCATCCGAAAAAATCGTCGTACGGAATCCCTGTTCACCGACAAAAAGATATTCACGGTAAAGAAAGTGCTCAATAAGCAGGGTCGTGTATGAAGCTGAAATGGAAGTGATGCAGAACCAGGCTCACCGACTTATGGAGATGGCCTTTGCGAGCACCACCAAGGCAAAAGCCCATATTATTCTTGCAACTTGTGGAGTGAAAGTTGATTTTGAGGCCTGTTCGATCTCGTCATGCACAATAGGACACTTTGGCAATTCGAATCAGACATATTGTCAAGATTAAACTCTTGACAGCAGATCAGAAATTGCCCACAAAATTTCGTAAAAGGGGTTCCCTGAATTCGATTAGTGACCACTCTGGAGCCGTGACCTAAATCCCATGGATGTCTCAAAGTGGTGAGCCTTTAACATGAAAGCATCCGTTAGCCCAAACAAGAACTGAAATAATCTCGAAAATGCCTTGCAAAAAGCCGGGATCAACTCGATGACCTTAGCTGCGTGCCACCGTCAATGTCGTCCATCGTCGTCTCTGGGGTTGGGTGAAAGCAGAACGCAACAGATCCCAGTCTCAATGTACTACTTTGATAAGAGTTTAGTAATAAGCACTTTTCTGAAATTGGCTTGCCTTATTAGCTTTCTATACGTTTTCGGGGATATGATATTAGTGCAATCATAATTTCGGCTCATCCTGTAGAGCAAGGGTGGCGAAGAAATTGTGAAAACTGGTGGATTTAAGCATACAAACGCTTAAGAAGTACGATGAACAGGACTGAGGGTAATTATGATGGAAAGTAGCAGAAAGGAAGTTATGTTCGGACGAGATGTTACTTGCTGCAGCAAGGAGAAGAGTCGGCTTCAGAGTCGGATATAACAACAATTGCCCCCTACTTGGCGCATTCATAGAATTGTCAGCTTAGTTCATAGCATAAAAACCTGCCTCCTTGAGAAAGTAAAAAGGAAAAGTATAATCGCATGTTTTGCATCAATGCGTCAGTGAGTGGCAAGGGACGCACCAAAGCACACGCGGACCGATAACGGTACATACCGTGTTCGGTTTCTAGGAATCAGAGTGGTCTGAGAGGATAATAGCGCTGATTTTACATATCGGCTGGCCACCGCAGTTCATTGTGTGTGCTACGTACACATTCGATACGCCACAACGATTCTGAATGGAAATTGACTGTGGGAGCATTAGAAAATAGGACTAATTAATGTTGAAGTGCCTTGTCAGCTTAGGAGGAGAGGGCAGTGCCTGCGATGGTATGGGCATGTGCTACCAAGGCCACAGGATCACGTCATAAGCGGGGCTTTGGGGTTGGAAACAGAAGGAAAGATATCAACGAAGAGATAGAGGGGCGTGATCAAGGTAGACATTTTCGAAACCAAGGTAAAGGCAGAAGATGTCATAGATGGAACGAAGTGGCGACAACTCATAAGAACAGCGTACNGCACTAGGGTGAAGGAGAAGAAGACTCATTCTTCAACATTCATAGGTATCAAAAGAGATAGTGAAGTCATAAGAAGCAGATCAACATCAATGCACCTGAAAGTCTATTCAATATCTATTTAATACGAGGGTATATTCTTGGCTGAAATGGAAAATAAACGCCGAATTAAAGTTACCAAGTTTTGCAATCAAGACTTCCCGCTTCGTCTCTTCGGAATACTCCAGGAAGAGGGAAAAATTTGGTATTTGGATGGTCTACAAGGCGAACGCAGAGGGTTCGGAAAAAGAAGCAATCAGTAGTTTCCGGATGTGGCGGAGAGCCCTAGCCCAAACAATCAGGAGACAGAACAAAGAGTAGAAATCATGATTGAATAAGAACTCATTTTTTCAGCAATTCCAATTATCTATCGTTCAAAGCAAAGTAACAAACATTATCAGAAAGCAATGATTCATGTTCAAAATGTTAGAATTATTATATACACTCAATATAATAAACAGTTAGAGGCATCATATCGAGTGTAGCAGAAATAGTAGTAGCCGATAGCTCAGGAGAGTAAGCTGATTTCCGCTTTTTTGGTATGTTCCTTTGAACGCCAGGTAGGTGGGGGGTCGTGTGCGGCATTGGTTGAAAAACACGACCGCTCACTACGGCAGCAGAGAGACCAATGATTTGAAAACATTTGTATTTATTTTCCCTTATATAGCATTTCCACGCCTTACTATCCTCCCCTCGTGAGTAAACAGTAGTTGACTAGGGAAAAGAGTAGATTGAATACAAGTTGGCTAAGAATATTCGACATCAGCATTTACATTTACAGTTGCTAAAAATTTATTGCCTCCGATTTTCGTTTCTTAAGGGGAGAATTGAGTTTGAATTGAGCTCTTTAGCAGAAGTGATGAACTGCAAACGTCGCTACAAATGAAGTTCTTTACGATTGCTACGTCATAAGCTTGGCAAATTCTGGTTTTCCTTTTGCGTACTCGACAAGAGCTTTCTTTGCAGACGGTCCTATTCCTATTCTTACTGCCGTTCGAGACAACCAATGAGTACTAAAGCAGAAAATATTATGGTCTTGTTGTAAAGTAATCATTGATACTTTGAAACCTGGAAGTTAGTGTGTCGCTAAGTTGCTTCACTTGCTTGACTTTGTAGATTGTGAAAGCGAGAATGAACATTGTACCAAAGTTGATGAGAATTGGAAGTGTCGTCGTCATCACCAACCACAGTGTTGTGTCTTCAGATGCCTGAGTTCGAAGTGTATCGAACATTTTTGAGCAATCTTTTCCCGAATTATGCAAAAAGATTTCAAAATTTATAAATTTTGTGAGTCTTTTCCTATTTCTTGGGCTACTGCTCAGCATCTTTACACTTTCTTTGAGCGGTACCGTGTGCTAAGATTTCTATGTATCTACTTTGCGTTAATCCCCTCCCGAATGCTTGACTGAAACAACAGTTTCCCAGTGACACAGATGAATCTAGTTGAAATCTTTCCTGCACAAACGAAAATCTGTTTCTTTTTATTGAAATTATACTTTTATTCACTCCTTTATTATTCTTTTTCGATTGGACTTTCAGATTACTACCGCAATTATCGATCGCACAACTACCAGAATTCATGTCCACTCCATTTTTTTCAAACCCTATCCGTTACCCTATGCATTGCGCAGTACAAGTTAATTGATTGATTGCCAAACACTTCAATCTCTAGAAGGTCTCTCGCCCTCCTGTTATCAAAATACTCATTTGTACCTTTCTAGTTACCTGCCTCCATCGTTGCTTACTTCTTATTCTCCTAGTATAGATATATGGCGTCTGTCAAGAAATTGCTATTATCCTTCGTACCGGATCTTAGAGGCTCCGAATTTTGAGGACATTGACAACAAAGGTGGAAGGCGACAAAAGGTAATAAGTATGATGAGGGCTTCAGAAGACAAGGTTTATGGGACGTTACGCTTCTCGGACTACATGTCACCCTTCGGTCTGAGTGAGGCAAGAAAAACCGTCTGCACATTGTTTTTGGAGTTGAGAAAGAAATTCTTCAACGTGCGACAGCAGTGCGTCGGCGGTGTGGGTATCATGAACATAACAAGGGGGACCAGAATTGAAGTATAGTGTAGTTACTGGTACTCCGGTTTCCTTTTTTTAAGAACATCGATAAAAATTGAGCTGCTCTCTACTCTATTACGGCTGAACGATTTGAACCGAGGAATTAGTAGAGGTATAGACATATCGCTTAGTAATTTGTTATATACATCCACATGTCTTGGACACCTACACCGCCGACGCCACTGCCGTCCCAATACGCATCGGTAACTATTGTTTTACTTATTACGATGCCACCATTTCGCCATCCACTCTAGTATACTACTTTCCGACTCATACTTCACTCAACTATTACCATGGTGTTTTTAGAGGTAGCTGCAGAGAAGTTTGAATCTACGGAAAGAGTGGTAATAATGGTAGTAATAGTGCATTCGGGAACCGAATTATTCAATGTTCCAGCATGGTGGCATAACGTGCTAGACAAATTGGGAAAGTTACAGCTCACTCACCGCACGGCATATGTCCGATGTCCTGAAATTGTTTGGTTTCGTGGAGCATCTCAAGGGCAAGAGGTCATACTAGCCACTACTAAGTTTTTCTCAAAGTTCCCTGGTGAAACAATAGCAGATTCCACTGTTCAGATGTACCACGAATTTTCAGTTTAAAGAACTCACCCATTCCCTTGCGATGCGGCCATCTGAGTGCTGTAAATAGCAACGATTCGTCAACGGGAAATGAAAATCGAAATTATGACAATTTTGCAGGGTTCTCTTTCTCCTTTCATATTTCTTCGCTAGAACTGTGCTTAAAGAAAAGACTCTCCATGATCTTAAAAGAGATTCATCAAAATAGTCGCAGTCGTGGTATTCGCGCTACGTGTTTGCTGGGGTGTGTTCAGGGAATTTGTTGAACTCAAATCTGACCTAAAGCTGCGTGCCTCAACGACCCCTACCTCCCTCTTGTCATTCATCAACACGCGGTAGGAGCTACAAAAACGGCATGTCGCTCAAGTATGCTCTCTCACCCCATGCAGAACTAATGAGGTGTAACGGGGCGTTAAAACAGGCGACAAATATGATATCGTTTAGTGTTGATTCATCACACTTATGAGACGTGTCCCTTCGACTTCGACTCAGAACGCCAGTGAGGTGTGTGGGTTACCCAATGACTTTCGGGGTCATCCATATACAATCAGTGTTTTTATCCTTCTAAACTTCTCAGATAACAGCCAAGCGAATAGAAGGCTTAGTTGGTTGGGAAGAGTATAGATCTGGGATTCCTATCCTGCGAATGTTAGCACCACATTGCATTACGCCAACTTCTTCGTGTAAGCACCTATATAGCACAATAAACCCACACTACTCAGATTAACAAAGCCTGAGTGACGGCCGACACCTGTCGTATTCAGGAGAAGAATGGTAGACATCCTAGCATTTTTAAGAGATATGTATAGCACTTGTTTGTTCAATAACAAGGGAGCATACGATCGTCTACACGCTTCCGCGGAAAAGCGAAGTTACTGGCTGTGATGACCAGCATGTATTAGACAGAAATCTTTTCCAAAAACCAGTAACTTATATTGTTCATAGAATGTCCATATTTTTGAACTAAATCCTCAAATATACGGGCTTGCATCGCTGCAGGCTGGCGTTTGAATATCTTCCCGCGAATGCATTAAAACACCTATCAGATTGAACAAGATTTCGAAATATCTCCACTGAACATACTATCAGGTCGTGAAGGAAGTTCTTGCGTTTCTTGACGCTCAATTTTCAAATGCTCACCGCGGTGTTAGTTGCTATTAGATTTTTTGCAAGTTTTATACCACTCTGAAGCGCTTTTCTTGCTCTATCCAATTATATAATCGGTTTTGCCCTGAAGTGATTCCTAGGGTTTTTTAGAAGGTCGAAATCATGGACAAACGACAGATCCGCACGATTTTTCTTTTCCAATTCAAATTGGGCAGGAGTGCGACGGAAAGGGCCCGGGATATCAACGATGACTTGGATTTAGGTACGACGAATCAATGTACAGCACAGTGGTGGTTTAAAAAATTCCGTACCGGCGATGAGAGCCTGGAAGATGATTAGCGTAGTGGGCGGCCATCGGCCGTTGACAACGAACAATCGAGAGCGTTAGTGGAAGAGAATCCACGTACAACGCTGAAGGATATTGGTTCGAGATTGAATGTTTCCAGCAGGACGGTTGGCACTCACATGCAGAAGATCGGGAAGTCGAAGAAGCTTGATAAGTGGGTGCCGCATGAGTTGACTCATCACCAGAAAGACCGCTGCTTCGACGCCTCCGCCATGCTTCTGCGCAACAGGAAAGATCCATTTCTAGACCGTTATTGTGACGTGTGATGAGAAAAGGATTCTGTACGACAACCGGCGACGATCAGGCCAGTGGCTGTACAAGGATCAAGCAACACGACATTTTCCCAAGCCGAAGCAGCATGGAAAGAATCATGGTGCTGGTTTGGTGGTCTGCAGCCGAGCTGATCCACCACAACTTCATGGATCCGGATCAGCCGAGAAGCAATGTCAACAAATTGACGAAATGCATCGAAAACTCAAGCTCATGAGCCCGGCACTGGTGAATAGGAAGGGGCCAATTCTTCACCACGACAACGCTCGGCCCCACGTCGCACAACTTACACTGAGTAAGTTGATGGAGCTAAGCTGTGAAACACTCCCGCATCCACCTTTTTCCCCAGACCTTGCCCTCACAGATTACCATTTCTTTAAACATCTCGACGGCTTTCCCAAGGAGAAATGCTTCAAAACCCAACATGATGCTGCCGCAGCATTCGACGATCATCGCCTCTAGATCTCTGGACCTCTACGCGAATGGGATAAATTAATTTATTTCCCGTTAGCAAAAGTGTGTCGATAGTAATGGTTGTTATTTCGATTCATGAAGTTTTGTTTAAGCCGAGATATGTACATTTGAAGTTTGAGGTGCAAAAACGCAAGAACTTTCTTCACGACCTAATAGTTTTGTTTTGTAGTTTAGCGGGCAGAAAAATTTAGGATTAAAAATCGTGGTCAAAAATGTTTGTGCTCATTTGTGGTCAATGTCCGTTGTCCAATAAAGCGAACTACCTTCCTTGGTTCACATTGAGCAGTTCTTGATGA
>UZAF01016919.1:27587-42200 GCA_900617895.1 Haemonchus placei
TTGCCAGGGACGGCAAATTGGCAACTTGCCAGAGACGCAATGTGTTGTCTGCAATAGCATGCAACACATTGCGTCCCTGGCAATTTGCCAATTTGCAATTCAGGGTGGGTCCTGGCGCGATTACATGACACTGTGTCGTCTCGACACTCGTCTAACGTGACACCGATCAAGGGGCGGAGGGCGACCGTGGATATCTGTCCGGCCCCATATTAAGCCCTATTCAGCCGTTTTCCGACCTCATTCCTGCACAAATGGTATCAGAGGGGGCGTCGAATTCAAACTATGTGCAAATGTCCGAAACAATGTTTTTGTTAACAGTGCCTTTAAGACCCACTGGAGAAGAGACTCACCCACGACTCGTGCATCAAAGTTTGAGGCTCACGATCAAGAGTCTCAGACCTTGATCTGTAGCTGCTGTAATCGAATGGCAAGGGACAAGTCAAGTTTCGTGGTTTTTGAACTGACTTTTATCTATAATACCTCTGATATGGTCACTTTTTGTCGACCTATCATCCACCCAACGCTACCGTAATGGAGGCTCTTCAAGTTCAAAGGATGGCGGTTCATTCATATCAACAACTACCTTGAACATTTTGGGGTTGTGCTGAAGTGAATGCTGCGCTGAGAGGAATATTTGCTCTTTACAGTGATCACTAAATTTTATTACAAAAGAGAACCGAAAAAGGTTGTCGTGGTAAACCACGACTTCCTACCTTAACACGCTATATGCAGTTAACTTCTCTTTTAGCCAAAATCTGTAGAATTAGTCACTTCTTCTAGAATGGCATCTGACGTTAGTTTTTGTACAACATCTCTCAGAACTGTAACATCTGGAATGATTGCTACCGTATACAAGCCAAGCAATGCAATGCTCGAGGTCGGGGGACGGTCAAGTCGTGCGTCCGAGGGAGCGCGCGGCAAATTGCGCGGCGAAACCCATACCTATTCTGACGACTTTAGCGCCTACTATTTGGGCCCAATTTTGAATTGCAGCAGAATAGTAGGATCAGCTGACCTTACTAATCTACCCTACTTCAGATTTGGGCCCAAGGATAGGCGCCGTAGTCGTCCAACTTCGCCACGAACAATTTGCCGCGCGCACCCTCGGACGCACGACTTGTCACTCACCCCTCGAGGTCCAATGAATCTCTACCACTGAACGACCGTAACAAAGGTAACCCGGAGAAAACGTGAATCATGATCAACCAGTAAAAACTTATCACGTTACCATTTACGAAGCTTTTTCAGCTCTACCATGTTGTAACAGCCATCAAGCAACAACATTTCTGTTCGATCATCTCTTCTCCTTGCCAAGACATCACATGAACATGGTATGATAAGGTAAAAGTGCTGACGAATTCCAAGCATATCCATGGAATCAATTTTGATAGCACGAATTGAGGTGACTCTTATGAACTCTATGCCCTGTCTTGTGAATGGTGTTCTCAATCCCAGTTTGATGATAAGTGGATTAGATGTCTGAGGAAAATACCGAATTTTTCTTCTTGACTCGGCAACCTTGAAACGTTATCACCAGCCGGACATTTTTTATTCGGCAGTATAGAGAGAGCAGCACGACAGTTTGATCATATTTATTATCTCAAAACATCATGCAATTTTCAGTATTGGTTTTAGTCTCTGTTTGGAATATAAAGTATGCAAAGTAAAAGGCTTTATCGAACTTGTGATTCTGGCAGTGAATAATTAGATATCATGGGGACCAGCAACTGAAAAATCGCGAACACACCTTCAGCAGCATTACAGCAGACATTTCATACCTAAAAATCCCGACGTATACTTCACCTTAGGGTAACTGAGTTATAAACAAAACCCTGGGACTTTAAGCTGTACTTGTGTTTCCCTGAACAAAAGATGAGAACATGAAGATGACTTCATTTGCCTCTCCAGCGAACATCGACATCATCAGTGCGATACCGTTGAGTTATGGTGGAGTTCTCAAGCTGAAAATGAGAACTTGAAGACAGATTCGTACTTTTGCAACTACCCAGTCTTATCAGGCGGCGATTTCAAGAGAACATAAGGCACGATAAACCTGGACATGGTCGTACCTTTCTTTCATCGTGTATGTCTGTGTGTTGTTTGTAATGGGGTGTGTGTATGTGTAGGTGGGGTGACGGTCTATGTATTTATATACAGGGTAGACCAAAATTGTAATTACACATCACATCCCCGAAAACGAATAGAGAGCTAATAAAACAAACCAGTTTCAGAAAGATGTTATCACCGATCTCTTACTGAAATAGTACATTGAAACTGAGACCTGTTGCTTTCTGCTTTCACCCACACCAGGGACGACGATAGACGGCGTCGACGGTGGCACGCATCTTAGATCAACGAGTTTATCCCAGCTTTTCGCAAGATTGGTTTAGTTCTTGTTTGGACTAATGCGTGCTTCTACTTCCAAAGCTCACCACAGTAAGGCATCCATAGAATATGGGTCAGAGCTCCTAAGTGGTCACTGATGGAAAGTTATGAAGTCAGGGGACTCCTTTTACGAAATTTCTAGACAATGTTTGATTGCAGTCAGGAGCTTCATCTTGACAATATGTCCGGTTTGAATAGTCAAAGCGTGTGTTATAATGCGCATGACGAGACCGAACAGGTCTCCAAATCAACTTCCACTTCTGAAACTACAAAAATAAACGCCGTTTCTGCATTGAAGAAGATGCTCGCAAAGCCCATCGCAGAGAGTCAGTGGGCTTAGCGCTGTATCACTCCCATTTGTTGCAGCCTCATAGCAATCTTGTCGCTCTGCTGATTGAGCATTTTTTTGACTGTGAAAATCTTTTCGACGGTGAACAGGAATTCCGTACGACGATTTTTCGTATACGGCAGGGCAGCTTTTGTTAGCCAACCTTTCTCTTCTCTTTAACCTGCTCTCTGAGGAAACCACTTTCTGATCGTATAACGGTCTCGTTGTGCAGGGGATGCTTCACGATTCTGAGATATCCATTCATTCAGCCATTTTGGGCTCGGAGTGAACTTCACTGCTACGCAAACCTTCGCTCTTCTTCCTTAACCTTCTCCATAAATAGCTTTTCTTCCTTAACCTTCTCCATAAATATAACCGCAGGTCTCTTAGGTTTACCCCTTCTATCTGCAAGTGGTTCCAACTTTCGAAAGTGTCGTACGCTTGGATGTACCACGTGCCTTGTTACATCAAGTCGGCTGTGAATGTACCGTGCCGAAAGTGCTTGTAAAGGCAGAATTGATTCACGGGTTGTGACGCAACATCATTTTTAAAATCTCGCGCATAATACCAGTCATCGTAATTTTGGCCCGCCCTGCATATCTGAGTCGTGTGTGTATGTGTTTGTCGACGTTGTTCAGTGTACCTGTCGGAGTGTGTGTATGTGTATGCGTGTATATGTGTATGTGTGTGTGTTTGTCGATATATCTGTTCGGTGTGTATAGGTGGGTGTCGGTATAAGTTTGACCGGAATTAATAACACCTATTCCGTTGTTCATAGCATCTAAGCATACGAAACTTCAAATTACTTACTCAGATCGCAGAGGGCTTCTATATTAACACCTTTACCATTATCAATAAAACTGTTTCTGAAAGGATGTACAGGTAGACCCACAAAGTGGTAAGCCGACAAACCAACAAATGAATAGTCCATCAGTCCCCATGCATGCTAATTGCCCGGTAGGTCAAGCTCTATCTCACATCTATTTATTTCACTCAGTTTTCTTTTCATTTTTACGGCCCTTACTATAACCCTAGTGACTTCTTGGTCAAACTATCAGTGGTGCAACTTGATCACACAGGAGGCATGTGCAGTAAAAAAGCAAGTGAGTACTCTGCAACTACGTAAATGAACTCCAGTACCTCAAATTTTAGTCCTGCCTGGTACATGAGACACCCAGCTTGGGCTATCATCGCCCCGTTGTCAATGCAAAAACGTTCGTCTGTGGCGAAGAGATGCGCACCACGTTCAACACACATAGATTTGGCCATTTCCTGAAAGGGCGTATGCAGTAAGACAGCTGATTCGAGTGGCACCGATGCCCAAAACCAGTGGCAGTCCTTGTGCTACCTGCAGCCTTTCATTACAGCCAACTCCTCCGACAATAAGCAGCTCCTGGCTTCCTGTATGCGCCATTGCCCTCTCGGTTATTTCAACAAGCATTGCGAACACCGTTTCCTGCAATTCCCATTTGCATCAGGTTGATTACCACACGAATGTATTTTCAAAAAGTCTTCGCATTGCAACAAGTGAATAGGTATTGAGAGCTTAGAACTCACTTGCAAAGAGAAACAAAGATCTTCAACTGTATACTCTCCTGAAGCTAATAGCTGCGGTGCCTTACTCTCTATTGTGGACAATATACCAGAAAATGAGACATCCATTCCTTTGACCGTGTACGGCAGATCAAGAAGCTTCTTTCCTTAATGTGTCTAATCGAAAACAGCCTGAGAAACAAGTGAATAGCATGCCCACGTTCCTGCATGTAACTCGTTGGTAAGTTATGACAGATGAAGCTTCTGGTGTGATTAATCCCGTTTGATGAGCGCCCAATTCCCACCTATGATAATAGTGCTGTTTGAATGAGTACTCGGCCACTGATGACTTTTGTGCCTTATAACTTGCCCGTTTGTGGTACCGGGTAAAATCTAACGCAACATTACCAATCCCAACCTGTCGCGGGTCCACTTCTGGACACAAAACTTTCTCATCAACTGAATCAGTTCTCTGTTTTTCTTGAAGACACTGCCTGTAGCAGTACGCTACCTTGTACAGATATGGCTGTTTTCAATTTTCAGTGAAAGCATGGGTTATTTCAGCATCTTCTAGAGCACCTCCTCAGATTTTACACTTCTTCAAATTCGTGAACCCCTATTAAAATAGAATCTCGTACAGACGAGGTGTCTCGATGACTGACGCCCAAATGGAAGTAACAACAAAAATCGCCTTCTACAACGTGAACATAGATCAAAAATTGCGGAAAAGGACTTAAATTTATGAAGTATCCCCAGAGTGAAAATCATTTTAGGCAGAAAAAATCAAACTGAAGCATGGCGGGCTCTCGTACAATCTCTATTTCAACTACCTTGAAAACATATATTTCGTGAACTCTGCGGATTTTCATGCTAACTTCTTCACCGATACACTTTTCTGCGCCGACATTTCTTCGTTTCAACTTAAAAAAATTACTTCAAATTATCATGAACTGTGTGATCCTTAACACTTTGCGTACCGAGTGCATCACATGGTGATGCTCGCAACATGGTGATGCATGAAATTCACACTTAAATTTCCACTCTCATTATGAAGCAATACTAGTCAAACTTTGCAAACATAAGTTTTCGAACATGCTGAACAACATATCTGCATGGGACTCTAACAGCTGAGAAACTATGGAGCGTCCACCACAATATTGATCACGAATCTAACGCTACTAATAAGTTTTATTGTAACATCTCTTCTGTACTCTTGTGAACTCTTTACCAAACGCTTTGTTCACCAAATCAATAACAGGCTGCAGTTTTTTTTCAAAATCTCAATGAAACGGTTTCTTGTCATCAGTCTGGCTGCGGGAGATCCGCGGTATATAATTCTTGTAGACCAGTATTCTTTGAGACTAGACCTTTTCTCGATGCTCATATGAAGACAAATGGCTAAGAACTTGTAGAGCTCCTGCTCTTTGAGCACAGACCAAGTCGAATACTTGGCGGATCCATAACGGTTCGATTCTTCAATCACCACTTTCACCAATTCGTCTGTCATGAATAACTTGTAGAAACTCATTGGATTGCTGAATGCATAGACATCGTCGTTTTGGACCCACTATCCTCGGTAAAAGGTACTACACTTGGTTGAACGATAGTCGAGGACCAACCGGCGTCAGACTCCCCTTCACTATCTTCATCATCACTTGGCTCAACGGCATCAGCGAGCAAACCATCAGGAGCTCCCGAAATATCTTCACTGTCTGCTTCTTCATAGTTATCAATAAGCAGTTGCACGAATAAGTTCTCCAAAGCTTCCATCTCGAGTACTACCAGAATCGATAACAGAACTTCATTGGACTTAAAGCCGCTCTACTGTAATGAGACGAGGAGACACAAAGTCAAGGTGGAAAGAAGCGCACCTTTCGCCTGGTTGGAACACTTTGAAGTCAAGTAACTTTGCCCGGTTGGAATCAAGATCGCAAGATTTAGCACTAAGTAGAATTTATTAGATTTAGATTCAGCACACACAGTTGACCAACAAAATATCTCTTAAATCACAGAGTATTAGACAGAAATGTTGTTCTCCATATGCGAAAACAATATAGAAGAAAATCGGATTCCAATAGTAGAGAATTCACAATGTGAGAAAGAAACCGTTCCGTGTCGCCAAGTGCATCACATGGTGATGCACGCCGCGAGCCGAGAAAAAAATCGTTTAGCCAAGCGCGTCGGAAAATCACAGAGGGCGCCGGTACGCAACGTGTTAAGCAACAACCTTTGCCCTTGAGTAACGTGGTCCCAATAACCGTATTTAACCGCAAATTACGCTGCTTCTCACAGCTCCGCCCCTCCATGCCCCCTACGGCTCCCACGGCGGGATCCAGTTGAGTCACTTTTTACCATTTTTCCATCACTGTCGCCTGTCAATCCTGTCGCCTCACCCCTGAAAACTTGAATACTTCCACCTACCATCAGTGTTCCTTTCCTACTGCCTGTACCCCTGCCAAATCTGAGCGCTCTAGGTCTAGAGAACGGGTGTTGTGAGTGTTCAGTCGGACACACACAAACGCAAACATGGACAAACCTACAGGCACACTCAGCACGTTATAATAGTGGGATGATGTCATATTTTCTTTGAGGAATGATTGCATTTAGAAAAAAAACTGAAAGACTTACTACACACGTTCCTTATCTTAGTTAAAATATATGTACCACAAGGCTCGAGGTTACGGCAGTCGCGGTAGAACTTGCCTCCCATCCTCACTATATATAAACCACATCCTTGGTGTGCCTGTTTGTCTGTTTGTTTGTTTGTCGTCGCAAATTTCAGTATCATCTGACGAAGCAACTGTAGAGATCGGGTCAAGTTTGGAATAGGTCGAGCATAGGGGAGGACCAACAGAGCACACGTGAGCTCAGCGGAGCTCCGCCCCAAGGGGCGGGGCGTCCGCTGAAATTGGGCGGGGTCATGGACTAATTCTTCTCATTCGGTCTCATAACAGTCCAGATGCCGGGAAAAATGTGCAAAGGCGAGGGATGGTACTTTCCTCAGAGACAGGGCCTCATGCGTGCTGGGCATGCGTAAGCTTAGCGAAGCCCGCCCACAATGAGCTGGGCGTGCGTTAAGGTGAAAGCGACTTTCTATAAATGAGTGTAACTTCGTTCGGAAACGTTCTAGAATGCCGGAAAAAAAGTGGTTAGAGGTAATGGAACAAGTGTGGTAAATCCCAGAAGTGGGCGGGGTTGTCACTAAATTGGGTGGGGCTTAGATCAAAATTTATAACTATATTCAGAAACGTTCTGGCATGCGGGAAAAGGTGTTAAGGTGTAAGAGAACAAATGTGGCCAAATTCTCGAAGTGGGCGGGACTTAGAACAAAAATCAGTGTCTGTAGAAAAACTTGTCTTTCTCCTACTCCTTTGCCACGCGGGACTTTTATGTAGTACAGTACAGTACGATGATTCACTTTATCTTCTTATAATACTTGTAAGGGCAGACGACTGTTCTTTCGAACTTCCCTCGAAGACTTACTGACCACCCAAGTGGCCGCCTTATATACCCCCCAGAGATCATAGTAATGGCGCGAAAGGATCAGTCGCCCGTATTGGTTAGATCAACAGTTAACATAACTTCGTATAACAAGGAATAAACACAACATCAATAAACATATACAACAACAATGTGTTACATCAATAATATACTATCAAGGGTCGATTCTTCGACACTCCCGGCCGCGGCTTCTGGCTCTCCTTTCTTCGATCTCTTTTTTGAGCGATGCGATCCGGTTTACCAGCAGACTCCTCGAATCTGCTACGCTGCAAAGTGCCTTGTGGTGGCCATTATCTTCCGGAATCATGTCCTCAGCGATGGTTCCTCTGACGCGATCGCAGTACCAACAGCTTCTTGGCTTGAACTTGCACTTGTGTTTTGGGCAGTTGTCCAAGCAGTGGACGCACAACTTTCCCGTGCTCACGATGTGGTATCGCTCGTTCCCATTAGTGACCTTCGGGCACGAGTCCGAAAAGTGCCGTTTGGTTTTCCCACAGAAGGCGCATGGTTTGTCGCTGGCAACGCCCTTTGTATCGCCTATCATCCTGTAGGGGAACTTTTTGAGGACTTTCTTTATTTTCCAAAGGTCCTCTTGCAGCCGATTGAGACTAGTGTGGTCATCGACGCGATTGTCTTCTTCGTCACTCGAGATCTGTTCCAAAGTGGGAATCTCTTCCATGCAACCGTCTTCGTCGCCGCTTGACGTATCTTCCACATTGGGAAGGTCTTCCATACGGTCGTCCTCAACTTCTTCAATCATCCTTTCGAGATAGGCCTTGTCGGAGATTTCCTCTTCCACTTCTCTTCCTTTTGCCTGTTCCAGGACTTGTTGAAGTTGACGTTGTTGCTCTTCCTTCTGTAGTCTCATGGCTTCTAGTTCGTCGATCTTTTGTTTCAAAGCCACAATTTCATCGTGTTGTCGTTGAATGGTTCGTTGAAGCGTAAACGCCATTTTCTTGTGTGTTTCAGCTTGATCGTATAGCTTGGAATCGTGGATCTGTTGCTGTTGCTCGGCCTTGATGAGTTCCGTCTCCACTTCTCTTATCACAGGGCCGAGGCGTTTGAGTTCGCCGTTGTTCGTCGAGAGGATTGCGGAGATGTCCGTCACTCTCCTTTGCAGCTCGATCCAGCTGTTGCATCGGATGGGATCCGATAGGCTTTCGTACCATTTTCTCGTGAGGAAATACTTGTAGGATAGCTGCACTATCTTCTCCTTCGACATTTCCGCTGCTCTCAGAATTTTATTCAGTACAATTACTTGTTCCTGAGGTCGATCGCAGTTGAGTACAATATCTCCTTTCATGCGTGTCCAGTCCGAACGAATACTTGCAGCAGTTGCGAGTTGCCTGTCAATCCCGTCCAACAAGAGGTTCATGCTGTTCTCAAGACTGATGGGTGTAGGCTCTTCCTCCTCAATGTAGAGTCCAAGCAGAGCGAGTTCGTTGTCCATGCTCGTTGTGAGTCTGAAATCGGAGAAGATTTCGTCGCATAGATCGAGGTGAATAACAGGAGTCACTTGTGATTTATCGGGATCGCTCCCGTACTGTCGGATAGTATAAGAGAGTTTGAGTAATTGCCCCGTACTGTTTGGCAGAACTTTTGGGGAATAACTTAATTTTCTGGGTCTAGGGTGGAAACTTCTTCGGGTGCGAGACCAGTCCGTGAATGAGTTTCGCGAGTCCAGGGTCGTGAGACCTGTAGAGCCCTTGGCTCAGCTGTAGTAGCACTGTCAAGGCCGGAAGAGGTAGAATAGAAGCCTGATGATACTTGAAAGCTTTCGCGTTGTTCCCAATGTTGTTGCGAATGTCGTCCTCGGTGGACCTTGTCTCGATCCAGTTGTTGTGTACGGAAACTTGTAGATTTCCGTAGGGTCTTTTGAAATTGGCGTTCATCTGTTGAGGTAGATTAGGTTCTTCGACATAGGTCACTTGTTGGAAGCTGCGACCTGAAAGTTGGCTGGAGCACGAACATCCTATCACTAAGGCCAAGATAGACAGGATGTTGATGAGCAAATGTGATTGCCTTGTAGGGCTTCTCGCCATGGTTCTCCCGTAGTTTCGTTGTTTCCTGGGTCGGAGATTGTAATGACCTCCCAATGTTGTGGAGCTTGTGTTATGTTCAATTCCCGTGGACTCGGGGTCATTATTGGGTCCTTGTGTTGAAGTTAACTCTTCTTGGGCTTGTTCCGGGGGAACTTTCCCTTCCAATTCTAGTGGAACTAGTAGGTTTATTGGCCGACGTACTTGTCGACGTGACGGTAGCATGACGACTGCTTCGCGTACTATCCCCCCAGACTTTGCGACCAGGTCATGGATTCTTCCCATTCTCCATGAATGTCGAGGTGTAACTGGTTCGCTGATGAGGACAATGTCACCTTTCTTAGGCAGGTGTATTGAACTTCTGTTCTTGCCAACTTCAAGTTGGTGTTTTTCCCTTAAAGCTAGCAAGTATTGGGTTTTCCAGAGTTGCCAGAACTTGTCAGTGCAATTGCAAGACGACCGCAGAGCTTGTATAGCCTGTCTCTTTGTCTTGATACGAGCTTGCTCCTCGGCTGGGTGGTACGTATGGTCGTCTTCTTCTTCGTCTACTTCGTCTAGTGGATAAGGAACCTCAATTCGTTCTGCAGGAAGTCAATTGGCCTTAACACTTGTTCAAATGGTGAGTGTGATCCTATGTATACGAGCGGTCTTGTATTGATGAGGGCCTCGATTTCGAGTATCAGAGTGGATAAGTGCTCAAAGGAAAGTTTTGAGTGTCCTAATGACTTGTAGAGCGAATGTTTTACTGTTTTGATCAATCTTTCGTAGAATCCCCCTTGCCAGGGAGCGAATGGCGTGATGTGTCTCCACTCAATTTCCCTATCTGTGATAGCTCTCTCTACTGAGGCGTCACTTCGAGCCGCCTGCAGGCATTCGTTGAGAATGTCCTGTCCTAATGTAAACGTAGGAGCATTGTCACTTGTTATGGACTTCGGTAGCCCGTGCCGTGAGAAGAAGCGTCTGAGCATCATAAGGAACGCTGTTGTAGAAAGGTCTGAGACAATGTCGAGGTGCACTAATCTGGTGGCCATGCAGGTGATTATACATCCGTAGCATTTGCCATCCATGCCGTCACCCTGAAGGATACTAAGTGGCCCAAAATAGTCTAATCCGACATAGGCAAAGGGACGGGATTTCAGAACTCTTTCATGCGGCAGACTGCCTTGTTCCGGGTACTTGTATGGCAGATTATTGTATCGTTGACAGCGTACGCAGTGTCTGACGATACGTGTCACTTGTGTACGCAATTTGGGAATCCAGTAGTTTTGTCTTACCAGTGACATCGTATGGCTAATTCCCGGATGTCCCTTATTGTGACAATCTCTTATTATTGCTTCAGCTAGCCACGAATTTTGCAGGACAATCATAGGATTTTTAGCTTCTGTCGCCAAATCGCTGTTGCCCAAGCGTCCAAAACACCTGAGCAAGCCTTTGCAATCTTCCTAGATGTTGAGATGTTTCAACGATTGGAGGATTCCGGTAGTAATCATGGAATGCTGATGTTGTTTCACCAGCATTTTTCCTGCGGTTGCTATCTCTGCGCCTGAAAGTTCGGCATAGTTGATACTCATCCCTTCAAGAAGAGTGGAAAGGTGGATTTTATTGGTCTGCTTTACATTGACCCGAAGAACCAGTATTCTGCTGTAACGCAGGACATATGCTAAGACGCGTTTAGCCATTTTGAGAGAGTATTTTTCCAGTCGGAATAATAAGTATGATCCCTCGGATTCATTTGGAGAATCCTTTTTGGATAAAAGAACCTGGCTGCATTTTTCTGCTGGCTTCGCTAGGTTTGTGCCCTCCATTTCGGTCGTGTCATCGTAGACCGTAGTCTCAACGCTTTCCAGCACTTGGAATTTATTTGTCCAGGTCTCAGGTGGGTTGTAAAGGAAGGATGGTCCTGTCCACCAGAAATGGTCAACTAAGTCTTTCTGGCCGACCCCTCGAGTTGCGCAGTCTGCCGGATTCTTGTCCGTAGGAATGTAGCCGAAAAATACTTTTACTCCTTCGTTTTGAAGGTGTCGAGTAACTTTCCCAATTTCCATCAGACGGTTGAAAATTCTCACTCCCACGTTGGCCAGTGGCTGACGCTTGATCCAGCTCAGCACAATTTCGGAGTCCGAATAAATGTAGGCGTCCCGAATTCTTAGTACGGCCCGTAACTGAGCTAGGATTGCATTCATCAAGCGTAGAGCTAGCGTAGCGGCGTCCAACTCCATCTTTGGTATCGTGATTTTATTGCTCCTGAGGGAAGGTAATTTATTCCTCGCCATGAGGAGACTGGAAGAGTTCTCAGTGCGTATGTAGACACTTGTAGCGATCGCCTCGAGGCTTGCGTCCGCAAATGCTATTAGGCAGCATTCACCGTTTTTTGCAGAAAGGTTTCGAGGCAGCGTCTTCGAGAATCCCTCCATTTTGGAGTGTATCTCTGACCACTTGTCAATGTGATGCGGTGACAGGGTCGTGTCCCATTCGTAACCTTCTTTCCAAAGTGTTTGGAGAAATACTTTGGCGCGAAGGAGCAATGGCAACATCCATCCAAGAGGGTCGTAAATAGACGCCAGTGTACTTGCCACGGATCGTTTTGTAATCCTTTCAGGGAATTTCGGCTTGCATTCTATTTGGAAGAAGTCCTGCGATGGTAACCAAGTGATTCCCAGTACTTTTGGGCGCACATCACTTGATTTGTCCTTATCTTTTATGTGAGACATCAGTTCTTTGCTGTTGGACATGAACTCTCGGAGGTTCATGTTCAAATCATTGAAAACTTGCTTTGCTCTAGCGTATATATGGCGAGAAGTATCTACTGAATCCGCCGTAAGAATCAAGTTGTCGACGTACAGGTTATCTTTAATTTGCGTCATAAGCTGTACATCTTCCTTATACGTATCAAGATGGAAATGGATAGTTCCAGCTAGCAGAAAAGGTGACGTTTTCACCAAAAGTTACTCTTGTGAACCGCAGGATTCGTATGTTGTCTGGCGTAGGTGGCAACTTGTAATCGTGTAGCCACAAGCAACGAGTGTAGTCACGGTCATCTTCATGAATTCGGACTTAAAGGAATGCTTTTTCCACATCCGAAATGATCGCTATCTCTCCGATTCGAAACCTGAGTAGTACACCGTACAGCTGTGGAAGTATGACAGGCCCACGATGTAAAACATCGTTCAATGAGGGGCATCCTCTGTAGTGTGCGGATGCATCAAAGACGATGCGAAGTTTGGTGGTTGTTTTGTGTGGAGTGAGTACTGCTTGATGGGGAATGTAGTGAACTCCGCACTCCTTTGGAGAGTTGGTGATGCTCACTTCTTCTAAGATATGCTTCTCAAGCTGTTCTTCAAATACCCCGTTATATTGTGCCATCAAGTTTTCATCTTTTTTCAATGAATTCCAGACAGAAAGAAGTCGATTTTGGGCTATCGCTTTGTTGTCTGGTAATTTGGTATTCACGTTTTTCCACGGTAACCTCACGTAGTATCCATCACCTCGCTTCTCTATCGTCTCGTTGAATTTCTTCCACACTTGTCGGTCTGCTGCAGCTTGTTCCTCTTTTTCCGCGCTGGAAAACTCTTCCGTTCCTGCAGACTCTAGAGACCAGTACCGGTCCCACTTTTCATTTTCATCGGTTTCCGACTGTGGGTCAGGAAGGGTTGTTACATTAACTTGTCCCTCCAATGTCCAATAACCATCCCACTTGTCTTTTTCCTTTTCCGGATTCTCTTCTTGTAGTGACCTGGTTGCTTGACCCGTCATTATGTAACCCAGACGGGTTGGAAGCAGATGTAATCCAGATGGAAGTTGTATGTGTGGCTCATCACACGTGATTAAGGTCCACAATTGATCACAGCCAATGAGTATAGAAGGTTTAACAGTGGAACCTCCCTCCTTGAAGTTAACCGTCAGCTTGTGCTGAAGGATGTACTCTACGTCATCTGCACAGATAGGAGCAGTCTCAAATGGCTTGGTCAAAATCTCGTGAGTGTGCAGGAAGAGTGTGAACGGGCGTCCTTCTACGTCCCATGCTTGTAGCGAGACTTCACGTGATGTTGTCTCATGCACCTGGTCCGAACCAAAGGTGTGAAGGCGAAGTCGTGTCTCCTTGATTGAAGGTAGGTGCAGTTCCGCAGCCAATGCCGTATCTATGAAGGAGATTTCTGCTCCTGTATCTAGAAGGACTGAGATTTTCCTCAAACTCTTCGTGGTCGGGTCTAATGCTGTGATTTCGCCCGTGGGTAAATATGTGGGCTGTCTTTTTAGCTGGTATTTAGCCGGTAGAACTTCCAGGACTGTCTGCCCTTCTGCAGGTACCGAGTTCGAGTGAATGCTGAGGTAGTTCACTTTCATCCTCGAATTACCTGTATTAGTTTCTTTGCTTCTGCTTGAGCTTCCTTTGAACTTGCTGTTCTCCTTGTAATCGGATGCTCTCTCTTTGAATGATGATGCCGTAGCACCTTTCTCCTCTCCTTGAAAGCAGCACGAAGTGTGGTGCTGTTTGTGACGTGACATTTGAAACATGGGCGGTTCTTGCATTCTGCTGTGATATGTCGTGGTGATGCACATATCAAGCATAACTTGTGTTCTCGTAAGTACTGTGAACGTTCTCGTGGTGTTGCGTACTTGTCACAGTCAAAAGATTTGTGACTTCCCTCGCAGTACATGCAGGGTTGCCTTGGACCGAATTTCGGCGGTTTCGGTTTGTCGGCGTTCCCAGCTGCGTGTGAGAGGGTTTCGTTCTTCATGTACTGAGACACCATTTCTTCACTTGTAATGATGTCTTCAAGAATTTGCAGATGGTGATCCATAGTGAAAGCAGCGTCTTTCGAAGTC
>UZAF01016919.1:43294-60365 GCA_900617895.1 Haemonchus placei
AAGACTTACTGACCACCCAAGTGGCCGTCTTATATACCCCCCAGAGATCATAGTAATGGCGCGAAAGGATCAGTCGCCCGTATTGGTTAGATCAACAGTTAACATAACTTCGTATAACAAGGAATAAACACAACATCAATAAACATATACAACAACAATGTGTTACATCAATAATATACTATCAAGGGTCGATACTTCGACAGTGTCTGGAGGTAATAAAAGTAATGTGGTTCGAAGACTGAAGTGGGTGGGGCTTGCAAAGATGGGGGCGGGGCTGAGGTCAAAAATTTATACATCTGCCCTTCACACTATCTCTGATCACAAAGGTGTATAACTAAGGGATACCACTAAACTCCTTCAGAAATTAGGCTAAAAATTTTTTAAAAGTTAAGTATCCATGGTTCCACACAGTGGTCCCTTCTACACAAGAGTAAAAGCACTACATTAATTTCAGAGCTTATAAAATAAATTCTACAGTTAACCCGGCCAACAGGTGTATAACCTGTACAAGCGTGTAAATCCCTACAAATACCCAAAGGTGCATTTCTTTTGTAGGGTTCAAAGTTAGCGTTGCAGGGTTCAAAGTTAGTGTTCATGGCCACACCAGCCCAAACTACACAGGGTTCCTTCGACTACATGGACTGCAGAGGTATTTAGTTTGGATACATCGGAGTACCCCTCAAGGCCACACACAACCCCATTTCGCACCCCAAAAAAATGATGGCCGCTACAGAAGTGTTAGGCAAGGGGCTCAGACGACAAAAGTCTATAATGAAAATCAGAAGCTCACGTGGCTCCGTCCCTTATGGCTAAAGCCCCCAGCGCACGCAATAGCGTGCGTAGCCGCCTGGTATCATCATGATTGGTTTACCTTGCTCAATGAGGTCGTCAATGCATTTCGAAACAAAGTGAATAGCAATGTAATCTAGAGGCTTTGATGGACCCTTGAGGACTATTTTACCTGTAGATATTCCTGTGTTCGCAGTAATTCATAAAAAAAGTGTTGTCCAAAGCACCTAACTTCAACTTTACATGAAAGACTGTTAATCGGAAAAAGTTGCACCTCTCATCTCATGATTAGCCCGTCCGAAAATCGGTAGGCACTTGACACGGTATTTTACACTGCATGATCAGTACAGTACCCTGAAACTGAACAAACCTGTCTTGGCTGCTTGCTCAATATTAAAGCCAGGGCTGGGATCGTTGGGAAGTTTAACCACACGAGCAAACCGATCCAGGCAATTACCCACAGCAATATCTATGGTCTCCCCGAAAATACGATATCTGTGATGAGAATAAGAAATGACCTGAAACGGAAGTAGTCTCGTGTATGTGTAGTGCAAGTTGCAATGGCAGTTACCTGAGTATTTCCACCGCTAACGTAGAGCACCACAGGATTGTCTGCACCAGTCACAAGTCTGCCCATTTCAATATGGCCAATGCAGTGATTGACGGGAATTAAGGGCAATGACCAAGCCAAAGACAAGGAGCGCGCAACGACTGCACCGACCTAAATCTGAGTATCTTAGCTTTTTGAACTAATCTAGCGAGTTTAAACAGATACAAGATTAGAAACGAACATGCCTGCAAAGGAGCTCCCATTCCTGGGCCTTTAGTATATGCAATCGCATCAATTTCCTTTTCAGGGTGCTTGATGTTAGCTTCGTCAAGAGCTTTACCGAGTATTTTCAAAGCCTAAAATGAAACGCAGTGATATGAATGAATAAGTTCGAAAAAAAGATAGAGAGGCAACACAAACATTTTGACGATGATGTTGTGCAGTCTCGCTGGGTCTGAATCCTTCACCAGGAGGTGCATGAAAAGTTGCACGCGGATTAGACAGTACTTTACCGTCTCGTATTATACCGATCTACACAGATAAAACTCGTCTTTAGAAGTGAAATGAAATCAGAAGGGGATTTTCAATGTTATTAGTGCAGCGACTTACCCCGATCTTGTTTGCTGAACTTTCAATACCCAATACGCAAACCATGTCGTTGGTCAGATGAAGCGTCTTAACCGGAGGAGCTGCTGCCCTCTCTGAAAATTTGTAAAACATTTGTACTAGACCTACCGTAAGAAAAATCATTGCTCATCATTCCTAAAAAGGCTATCTGAGATGTAACATTATCATGGACTGAACAACCACAGATTTATTTATTATTTATTTATTCATTTTGCACATAAGGTGCGCCTAACACCCCAAAATGCCATTTCACATGTAATCGGAGCAGCATGAATTATAAAGCAAAAAATAATGCTGGTGAGTACTAAATGTCACAGCCACTCACCTTGAAATCGCGTTCAGAGGATCCTGATGAATCTTGCCTACTACCCTTGAAAGCTTCACGAATTCTCGAAGCGAAATATTTCCGATCCGTATGCTTTAGTTCCTTTGAGTAGCGCAGTAGATCACGATACAAGCAGAGAACCTGAAACAGATGCAGAGGTATTCTAAAATAAGGAGCTAGAACCAGCACGTCTATCTGGTAATAATTTCTATCGTGTGAACAGCTTTGGGTATTTGGTTTACGATCCTAACGTAAACCTAGGTGATTACGTGCAGGCCCTCAAGTAGGCCGCAATACTACATCCAGATGAACTCGACCGAAAATTCCTATTGGTATAATATTCCCGATTTTCTCAACCCTCGGGAGGAGGTGTGGCGGCAAGTGGCGCACTTCAAACCCGAATGGTCACAGATTCGAACCACGTATCGATATCCGCCCAGGCCAACCAAGCCCTCCATCCCCCTCAGACGGGATTGATTAACGCCAGAAACCTCATCCCCTACTTTAATGTTATTCTCAGCCCTCATACTCTGATAATTACGCAAGTACACTTGTCGTGGTGGCTCAGTGTCTACCACAGTTAGCTCCAGCAGAAAATGAGTACTACACTACCATTCACCTCCTTTTTCCGTGTTTTTGACTAAGACATATGTAATAACTGCCAAACTTTGGCTGTCACTTTCCACGAACACAATGATGCTTCCAAGTGCACGAATGTGGCGCAAATCTCACATGCTTGAGGCATTATCCGTACATGACTATATACGTTTGGGTGCCACCTTTTCCCTTTTGCTATGGCTATCACCCTATTATTCTCCTTATAACTACGATGTAGATTATTCATAACTATTTCACGGAATTTCTTGGGCTATGTTACTCGATGCCACACATCATGCAACTGTTGCACATTGAGCTTGGCCTTGCGCTTCACTTATCGCTTCAACTTCATTTCCTTGACCTTCTGCCGCCATTCCTCCAAAAACATACTTGCTAGCTTTCCGCAATACTTGTCTTCTTGCGTTGCCCACGCACTTATTATCACTTTTCTTTCCATCACTTCATCTATCGCCATTCGCGGGCCCAGCAGTTCTCTAGGGTCTGGCAGCCCAGATAACCCGTCAGCCTTTTCAAGTTCCACTTTTCCAGTTTTCTCAACTTGATATCGAACGAGTAAAAAAACTTAAAATTCGAACGGATAAAGAAACGGCGAGCATACATATTTTGGGTGGTATCACAAAGATTTCTGCGAAAGAAAACCCTATTGACATCTAGCCCAAATCATCTTCTACCACTCATTTTTTGGGAAAAATCATGACTCTCGCGACTTCTCGTTATCCTATTCACACGATCTTCACATTTGCCGTCTTTTTAATCAAGTGAAAGGCATGTGTAAGTAAAAGCTAAGGAATTTTTTGCTCAGACGGATGTAGGGCTTATCCCTCTATGTCGGAGCGAAGGTGAGGTGAAACCACAGAGCGCTGTCGTTGTCACACGCTTAGTTTCGGAGTCAAATACCGGCTCACAGTTGGAGACGCACCAGTCGAACATAAAGTGCATTATAAGAGCGGAGTGAACGTGGAGTTCCTGGTATACTTCAGAACTCTGCTACTGTGCTCTTACAACTATTTTTTGAGACCGAACTTCATCATCTGGATATGTTTGGGAAGATACTACAACAAACCGTGAACTCACCATAAATTCAGGAAATGTAAAAAATTTCATTGCGCCCCAAAATAATGCCCCATCACCTTCAGTAAACCCCACATTCTTCCTAACGGCTGCCTTGAGACTTTGCGCTTGCCGTTCTCAATTAGTCAAGTGTCGCTGCAACAACGACAATAGACCTGCGTAACAAATGCACGAGCTCATGCACTGCGTATACTAAAGCACACAGTCGCTTCCCTGCAAACCGCCTTACTTCTTCTGGGACAACCGAATTTTTGAGGATATTCAGTCATCACCTGTCTTCAAAAAACTAAGAAATCTTCATGAATATTGGACGAGCAATAAATCCACACCTCAACACGTCTCATAGAAATAGCACAAGTGAAGAAGCACTGGCTAAGAGTTATCCTCGCAGGATCTGCACAGATAACTGCAAGTTAGGAATCTTCAGAATTCACCAGACACCAAAAATACTGTTTAATACATATAGGTGTGCAACCCGATAACCAACAATCTCGAAGCCCACTCACGACATTTGAAATTTTAATTTGAATAAAAAGTCCCATACAAAATATGAAAATGTGACGGATGGATGGATGAATTAATGCAAAAGCAATACACGATCGAAGGCTACACGTTTCGTTAATATTACCGCAGGGTGGAGAGAAAATCTCCAGCTCAGGTTCAAACGGTATTTGTGGCATCACGAGAGGACATTCAGAGAATGAATGATAGTCCTGGTCAATCTATCACAAGTGAAGTAACGGTTAATGAACATGAACACATGAAAGGAGCTTAAGATCACAAGGACGCTTCAAGATGAAATACTATTAAACAAAGACGGTTTGTGCTCAAAATACATCGAAAGTAAGCGACTGGAAATGTCAGCACCACAAAAATTCACACAAACCGATCCCTTGTGCGGAATGGCTACTCTCTGTACATTAGAAGAGGCCAGCATGACATTATTTCCACAATACTTAATTTGCTAAACCTCAAGGGACTTGTTAAAATCAATGGAGTTAGATTGGTCCAAGCACAGTACTCAACTTCACCATCCAAAATTTGATGAAGTTATAGGAAAGGTAGACGACAATGAGATAAGCAAGCGCCCATGCGCCGTACATAATTGGATGTTGAGAGGCCTAAAAGGCAACAGACGTGAACATTTGCCCAGAGTTTTTCGATAAAAAACTTCGAAATGGACTTACGGTACTTGTGGTCATGATAGTTAACAGCACGCTGAATAAAAGGGCAGTGACTGCTGTGACAAGGTATATAAGAGCACGGCGTCGAGCAAAACCACCAACAGTTGAGCTGCAAAACGTTTGAAGAAATCTGACTAGAGCTTTTGCACTAGCATATAACACTAACACTGCGCTGTATTTGACTGACAATAAATTTATTTCTCATTGGACATGTCTGATTGTGCACCTTTCTGTTTGAGCCTTCTTTGAAAGTTTGAGCTCATCCACCATACTAGCCTATGGTATACTCGATCTTGTCTCAAGCTGTTTCGGCCGGGACTTCCCGTAAACCTTCATCATACTTTATATTTCCCTAACCAAACCCTGCGCAGAAATATCAATCAAGTAAAGTTACAGTGCTCGCTACAGCATGTATAGCCGTCCATAAATCCACAAAAATATTGGTGATATTGCGGATAACCCAACCGCCATTACGGTACCCTAGGAGTTCAACTCCTCTCATCTTCCACTACTTTCTTCTTTCATCTTCTTCCACTACTGTAACCGTTATTAGTGTTACAGCTCCACTTACACGTGCTCTGTTAACCTTGCCCACCCATCCTAAACTTCACCCGACCTCTCCATGAGTTACTCAGGCAAATTGGATTCGCGATTGACAGTGTGATAAACGCGAACCTTTTATATCTAGTAAGGGTAATATAATATGTATTATAGCATTGAAAGAACTGGACAAACTTCTTCTTGCAATGAGGACAATGTGCGAGACAGTTGCTCAGAGTGTTGAACAAGAATACTTCAGAACAGTGGACACATTGTACACGACAACTACCAGCCGGTGCACGTATAGCGCTTCCTTGAGGTTCGCGATGCCCTAAATGTTAGTTTGGGAACATTATCATTACAGCAATCTACTTATAGTAGGTGTAACAGAGTGGAAAATTAAGGAAACATTTATGTAAAATAGCTACTCACCAAGAGTGATGACACGTCTGCAATTACCACGTGGACATGCAATGCGAGTAGATGCTGCTTTGCAGATTAGAAGACAATTGCAAGGGCATCGCACATATCTGAAAATATTCTTGAGGGACTCAATTTGTTAGTTTGCACTCACCATCAAACTGATGAACTTATAATATGAAGCGACACCAAGAGATCACGTAAATTGCTAACATACTTCTTTCCCGCTGGAGCTGGACGAATTGGTGTGGCTTCATGACAAGCACTGCACTTGACAACATGTTGGTTGTCCCGACCATTTAGTTCGATTTGCTCCTCACATACGCGGCACGTCACAGTCGCACCTGAATGTTGTTAGAGAACCATGGATTCGGCTGGTGAGAAGAGGAAAAGGAAAAAGGAATTGGATAATATTAGTTCGGTTGAAAAAAACTTCGACAAAAATTAGAGGCGCTAAATTTGCATAGGTAATGTGAACACGACAGCAAGGGTGACAAACTTTGGGAATATTTAACGGGAAATCAATACATCAATGAACAAGAACACGCATGTGGCTCCCGCAACATTACCATCAATGATTGGACAACAAAATATTCTTACTATCATTTTCAATATCATCTCCAAGAGGGCACGCCAGAGGTAAAGCGATTGTAGCGGCTGGAGTTATCAGTGACCTGATTGATGAAAGTACTATTCAGCGATCGAGGTCAACAATCGGTTGAACCGCTTCACTGCTGGAGATACTAGCCCTTGAAGTAACGTAATCATCGTCTCATAGGTTTTTTCGTACACCTGCAGAACGAACACCCACAACGGAACCTTGCTTCAGAGACCCATCTAAAGTTCACCAGAATCGATTGGTGCCAAGTTGTCCATCGCTCATAGTCCCGGGAGCTTTCCTGATTAATCAGTCGAGCACACTAACGCGTGCGTTAAAGCACTGAAAGCGTCAAACAGACCTCAAATTTATGGTTTTGCAGCCCTCAAATAGTTGGCTCGAGTCTGAGAAGAATTATCAGCCTTTTTGAAAAGCTCGAGAACGCTTGTGTGGGCCTCGGTTTCTGTACTTTTTGAAGCAGATGTACGGCCTATTTAAGAGATTCCGCCACAATTCCTCTATTAACGCCAACCACTTATTTCCTGCATTCTAGGTTTTTGAACAGTTATGATTTTTCGACCTTAGTCTCGCCCACCACAGTCCAGACCTCGTAAAAACCAGAAACTTGACCTTTCTTGGAATCGGATTATGAGCTCAAGGGGGGAGTACCCACTGCTGCGAGGACGCTTTGGCGGGCCTATTTATTTTCATTTGTTGACCCCTCCCTCACCTTTGCTCGTTTATCCAGGAATCTGAACTGTTATGGAACCAAGTTAGGAAGCATCGCTCGTTGTACCGCCCAACACCGACGCTTGCCACGCTCTTAAAGGGAGAGCGCCTTTAGGATCACACAGTCTCGAACTTTGTGACAGACAGACAGAAGCGAGCGCGTTATACATAGTAAAGATATGAGCTCCGCCTTCTCAAGCACCTATTTATTGGACAAAAGTAACTTACTATGATCTGAAAATGACGGTTAGTGAATTTTACGTGTCACAATTTCCTGGTAATATTACTGAAGAATATAATTCTAATAATTGTCTGACTTAGGAAACTCTAGGAATGAATTCTGAATGTCTTTCTTCTAGCAAAGAAGTTTTTCGAATTTTTTTTCAAGTTAATTTTCCAAGTTAATACTTACCTGTTGGACGTCTCACGCTAGCGTCTTCAACATTTTCCACACTTCCGCGATGTGTAGCTTCAAGATCGTCACCTCCTTCCGAATATGACTGTCCTCGCTGATCATCTCTCAATAACGGAACGTTTTCATTTCCACCGCCTTCGCGATCCATGCGTTAGCTCCTTAATTAATATTGCTCGATTGAGCACTGGATAGAAAATAGCGAAAGTAGCGTTGCAATCGAAAATCTATACATACACACTCAATGCACAACTATGCCCATGGATACAGGTATTCAATGAATGCACAACTAACACATTAAAGATATCAATCTAAAATCAAAAAAAAAACTTTATAGCAGCCGCGTTTCAAACACCGTTCTTTTGTATTCATCACAAAAATATAAAACTGCACCGTGACAAAAATAAGATACAAATGTACTAAGCGATAATGAGACTAATCAGGGAGCTTGATCAGAGAACCATAGAAACATTGCAAAGTTAGTAAGCAAGTGAGTGTCTTTTACGGAGCAAGTATTGCATAAAGAAGAGATTTTTTTGTTAATACGCTAAGTAGTTACGTCGAAATCGTTAAGCTTCTATTGATGTGATGACAACTGCAGAGGAAAAACAACACAAAGAAAAGGCGAAAATGTTCAGAGATTGATAAAGCTGATGCTGTACATGGAACAACTCGAAAGAATATAAAAATTCATCACAAGGTGCAAAAAGAGGCGAACTCTATTGCAATGACTGAGAAAATCTGATAAAATAAGAAAAATTAGGGTCGAATGGAAAGGGCCACATATAGACATATAAACATAACGGGGAAGCATGAGAAAAAAAANAAAAAAAATTGTGGAAGCTGCGTGAATGTCAGCCAACAAACTCGAAAGACGGGTCGCGTTCTCCATCTCCGCCCCCTCCATTCTACAATGTAAACAGCATTGCTCGTCAATAAGGGGTAGATCAATGATAGAGAAAAACCCAAAGCTTGAAATAATCGAAAAAATTCCTACAATAATGAACTTTCGAGCTGCGTACCTGCTCAGCCACAGCCAGCTGTGCCATGTGGTAATGCTGCTTCCTCAGCTCAGCTAACCTCTTCCTTTCCATAACCAGTTGTTGCTCTAATTCCAACATACGCACCTTAAGACAATTATGGCCTCGGAATTCCACGTTAAAAAGTACAGAAAACTGTTAGAGTTTTCTATGAAAGAAAACTCGTCCTAGCGACAAACCTGAGATTCCATTTCTTCCTTTTTCGCCTCATGTAGGGTGAGATGAGAGAAATCAAGGTTATCTGAATGAGAAACTTACTGATAAGAAGAAGTAGTTCAAGGCTAAAAATCCGAATTCAAGTTTCGCTAAAGGCTCCATAATATGCAAGGAAAAATTAGGGAAATAAGCAAAATTGGAGAATTCAGCAATAGAAGGAATTCATGTGCATTCCTCAAATTAAAAAAGCAGAGATCATTTTTCATTTGGAAAGTAAAGGAAAAAATAAGAAAAAATGTAACAAATGTGAAAAGTAGCCTAAGAAGAGTGACTTTAGCGTTGCCAAGCACAGTTTTTACGCTTCTCACCCCTCTGAGGACATGATAGTTGCACTGAATGGGCACCAAAATAGAATTTCAATCGATGAGTAGGCAATAACGTTAAATGCACCTTGATCATTCAGAGTAGTTTGTGCATTCTTTACAGCAGCCACAACTTGAGCAGTACATTGATTGACACTTTTAGATGAAACAGATAGGGCAGCAAGTCTGTAACACATAGAATCTACGCTCACGCAAAATATGGGGTAAATGAAAATCATGAACAAAAATTAATGTTATTAAACATACTTTTGAGAATCTTTGTCGGCTTTAACACGGCTAGATACAAACAATTGTGCTGTGGACGCTGCGATCTCCTGGGCAGCGACAATGAGATGCTCGAACTTTCCTGCAAAAGTAAAAATTGAAGAAACGAAAGCGATCAGTCGATCTTGCATATTATCGAAAGAATTCTGACCTTGCCTAGTAACCACACCGTCAGCAGACTCCACTAGCACACGTGCGGCTACGCCAACAGCTTTTGCAGCTGATAGAAGGCCCTTAATCAAAGTTCTTCCTATCGAATTTGTCCATCTTCGAAACGACAATTATTGAACCATTGCTAGACCAACCTCAGTCCACTGGTGATTTCGCTTGTAGAATTCATGAGGGGAAGCACCACCTTTGCCAGCAGCAACAATCTCCATTTGAAGTTCTCGAGATGAGATAACCAACGCCATGATAGCAGACATCAGTTGCTGGCAACATCCAAGGATTGCCTCATTGACTTGCAACCTGAAATATTTAGTACCTGATGGCTGCCGTTTTTAGACTGAAGATATAATCAAAAAATGTTGTTCACGAATAAAAAACTACACAAAAGATCCCGAGAGCAAAAAACTACAAAAAAAAACCAATAAATTTGTAATCAAACCCATGAGCTCCTGGCAGCACGGAATTTACCTGATTCCCTCTGTATTGATGCGTGCTCTCTCTTGAATTTTTTCGATTTCTTCTACAGCTGCGCGAATTGCTTCACTCATGCGCATCATTTCGCTTTCGAGTTCAGCACCAACAATATCCTGAAACACATTTATACAAGGTTTTGAATGTAAACTGTAGTATATGGCTATGTTTCAAATCTTTCTTAGTGAACGAGTCAGTCACTCATCGAAAACGGCTTTATATGCCGAGCAGAAAATCAGTAGTTTCGTATTGGTGAGTAACTTTTCAAAACTGATCACAAGTAGAAAACCAACATCTGAAGTTACCTATTACTGGAATAAAAGAATTTAGTTTCATCCATATCGATATATTGGTCGTGCTGCTGTACATCACGACTTGTAACGATCGCTTAAGAGTGCACATAACGAGCAAACCAATTATTCAGTTGCTAAATGCCTTCTTCTACAGAAACTATGCGTCACTTCCGCAAGAGGCACTAGTGTGGTGGCGGCGAGACGGATGATTATAAAAAAAAAAGTCATTCGAGCGGGAAGCAGCATCGCGGTGATCATCGCTTACTACTCATCTTACAAAGGAAATTAACTTAGCCCGGCAAGGCAGAATAGAGTACTTCTTTCAGATGTAAAAATCTCCTTATCACATGCAGATTACCTCAACTTGACAAAACCTCACCGTGCCGCATTCTGTGACCCGCATTCTGTAAATGTCAATAACTGGTACACTAACCAAAATTCGAAAAATCTCATGAACAATTCACTACACCCTCTTAAAAATGAGGAATGCTATAAAAAGGGTTGCATGCTCAAGCCCCCCTTAGAAAATAGTAGGAAAGAACACGCTGTGTTTTTGATACAGCAGTCGCTGTTCTATCGACTCGGCCAAAATGAGCACATGGCATTTAACATTGATCTCCCGAATCTCTATATTTCATCAGCTCTAAGGGAGAATGACTACCATACAAATGCTAAAATGACATTACTTTGAAAACTCAACAATACGTGCATTTGAAGGTTCGACCAACGATCTCTATCATGCCATGAGGCTTTCAATTATCTCATTTCTGCCTTCCTTAGCAGTTTCATTATACGTGAGTGGAGACTATCGGCACTGAAAAAGGAGGAAGAGCCGTTTCGGTTAGCTCACCTTGTCCACGTCAGTCTGCTGAGGCAATTCGGCCATCATCCGTTGAAGTTTGCTTGCTTCCAAGCTTAACTGTTCGATATTCAACATCTGTGAAGTGAAAGCTTCCCTTGCTGTGCGTATCACAAGATGACATTGCTCGTTTACATCTGTAAAGATTTCCAAGGCATATAAAAATTTTGAAAGGGAGAGAATATCGAATTCCTGGAAGAAATTAGGCAAAAGCTCACCATCGAAGTGCTGTATGGAAGCCGTGTAGGCAGCAGCAGCACATGCACTGATAGACAGAACACAAGAGTGCGCCAGCAGTATTAAGTCGAGCACTGTCGGCGAATCTTTTTCACCCAATAGCAAAATGAAGGCGTTTAGTGCAGACTGCGCAAGATCTGGGAACGATCAGAAGTAAGAAAAATCGCATTGATATCATTGAAATGAAAGAGTGCAATGAATACTTTCAAGGGAAAAAACGCACGAGGAGGATAGGATATGGAGGTGACATTGGGTAGCTCTTCATCACAACGGAGAAGAATTGTTGACACGGCTGCGCGGATTCCTCCTGGAAAACCGAACGATAATACCTAAGCAATCCGAAAGAAGATATTTCGTAAACAAGATCGTAACATTCGAAATCCAACGTTCAAGAAGAACATTTCGTAATATGCAAAACTATGCCCTCTACTAATCTTCATGCGATCAATACAGAAGCAAGACATTTGATACTATTACTATAGCGTATTAATCGTTTCTCGACTCTAGCAATAGAAGGACGATCATAAAACGAGGAAAACTATCAATGAAACGATGATCAAGCCAGATGTGGGAAAAAGTAGAACACAGGAGGGAAGCAGGAAGTTACCCAAGAAGGAAATAACAAAGTTACCCGAGAAGAAAACATCGAAACTACCCGAAAAGGAGAGAAATAACGAATGACTATCGAGCAAGACAGAAATATAACAAGCAATCCCGATTACTGCCTACACTGAGAATTTACCATTTGTTCCCATAACTCAGTAAAATCACCAGGAGCCAGGGAACTTTTGGACACATCAATGATTCGTAGATAAGCGAATAGGCTCTGGCTTATCATAAAAACCCGCCCGTGCCCCCATCCTGCACCCTTGCTATCGATTTCTTGGAAATATCGTAACTTTCTGGGACAGACTTCTTACGAGGTAAGCGAATGAATAACATAGTTCAAAACTAACCGTCTATCTTCTTTTCGACGGCAGCTTTTTCATCCACAAAACGATCTGAAGCACTGACCAGTTCTGCCTTGTGTTCGGCCTTGAGATGTTCGAGATTCTAAAATCAATGAAATTCAACGAAAAACTTTATACTTCATACTGGACATGAGAAAGTTTGTGTTAGAACCGAAGCTCTATAGATGCACAAAAAATAAAGCAGACGCAGAAAGTGTGCTGCAGTACTTACTATACCAGAACCTTCTAGATTGAGTCAACGCTAATACTACAAACAGGGGCCATAATTAATATGCAGACTGAAGACTAACAATAAGTTGTGACAGGTATACTTTCAAATGTACAGACTAAATACAAATTATTGTTTACGTACCTGACGCAATTCTTCCATTTCAATGTCGGCTTTCGCCAGCTGTGATCGCAGCTCATCTACTGCTGCTGCGTCACCTTCTGCTTTAGATGAAACTAACGAAAGACCTTTTTCGCTCTCTTCGAGTTTTCTATTCAAACATGTTATCTGAAATCAATATCCCCTCAAGATCCGCATGAATCGAGGTCATCCTTTTTACAAACCAACCTCTTCATCTTTGTCCATCCTACTCTTTTCACTTGCTTCAAATTCTTTCTGCAATTCTCCCAACTTCGTAAGAGCCTGTAAACAGATATTACAAACTCACAGTAGACCTATTTATTCATCAAACAATGTACCGCAACATGTTCAGTTCGGAATTTCTCGTACGCAGCCTTCATTTTACCGAAACGCTGTTCGGCTAACCGCGTCTGTTCCTGTGCTTCCTGTACCCGCACGTCATCACTTTCAACACGCTGAGCATCTCTAGTAGCTAGATCGTCTAGAAGTCGATACAATTCTCACAACAGCAACATGCATAACATAACTTTTGCGTAAATGTCCACTAACTCCGTAATCGCTCGCACTCCTCACGCGCTTCGTCTGCTTCTCTTCGGGCATGTTCATAATCTCCCTGCATTTGAGTCAGCCTATTTTCGTACTGTTCGATACGAGAACGTGCCTCCGCTATAAGTCGTTCCTTGGCGAATCGTTCATCTTCGAGGTCCCGAGTTAGCGCCAATATTTGTTCATCTCTTGAAATCAAATTCACAAAACTTTGAAAATTCCATCTGTAACAATATTGGATATACAGCCATCGACTATTTCGCCCTCCCTGGTGCAATTTCGTGGCGAACAGATCAAAACGCCGCTAACCTTCGATCCGATTGATCAGAAGGTTGTGGTTGTTGCTCGTACCGCGGTTCGTCTGAGCCGAGGTCAAGCAAGACTTCATCAGCGGCAACCGATTGGCCATCTTCAGAACCTTCAGAATGTAAATAGGCGTGCGGCGTTTGATAGCTGTCCAGATCAGAGGCTTGGAGAAAGTTAGGCGCTGCCTGAAATAAAAGAAATGCTTGGATGAAGGAAATACTGTAGCGACGAAAACTATAAAACATACCGAAGGTAACGTAGGTATTGAAACTAAATATTTAAAGTATTGTAGATTACTAGATTCTTCGTAGAACTTCTTTGTCCTTCGGAAGACTTCCTAAAACCTCGTCATTAGGAAAGAGGGAATGGTTCATACTGGTCACAATCACCGAAATTTCATGGGTTAACGGAAATTTCTCGGATTTTTAGCTTATGCAAGGATAGATCACTCGCATGTAAACAAATTTAGAAAAAATCAAGTAATAATTTCTATGTGAATAACCCCACAGAATTTTCTTAGTAAACTGTTCAATAAACCAAAAATAGTGTGAAATAGACAAAAATCAATTAAATCGAGAGTCAATGGATCATGTAATTTATTTACTATCAATCACAATAATTATAGAAAACCTTGCTTGCAACATAATTTTACGGGAGAACCCTAGGTCAGAGTTAGTCGAAATATTTTGTAATGAACATAAGAGAAATCGGAAAAGATAAGCTCACCACTAGACATTGAAAGAAGTAGCTGTAGAAATAGCAATAAGCGAAAAAAGACAACAAAATCGCTCACCCTGAACCTGGCACGGTGTCCATCAAGTGCGTCGGGGGGCAATTGCCCATGGAGTTTGAAAATCATCTTCACAAGATAGTCGTAGAACTTGCTTGTGTCCAGTATAACTAAAATCAGTGGAGCGAGCAAACACTGCCCTTGAGGAACTAAGGAGCTCCACCGAAGGCACTCCATCGCATCGTACACTGCAAAGTCCATTCATTAAACGCGAAACATCCTAAAGCTACGCGAATATGGGATTTTGAATGAACTTCTCAAGTACTGCTCCTCTTACCGTTTGATTGCAAATTGAGCAAATTATCCATTTGATCCAACATATCGATCGTCATTTCGAAAGCGTTGTCTAAGTCCCCTTCGAGAGTTTTGATTTGAGATTCAGTTAGAATGAGACTGCCCGGCATTACAGGGTACTAGAACTTGTACATAGAGGATCACACCGAATCGACTAAAAGAGAGAATAACAACCTTTCTATGGAATTCAAGCCTCTCTGCCAGCAGCTTAGTGTAAGTCTCATTGCAGATTCCATAACCAGAAGTATTCAGGTGCTTCCAGAACTGACCGAGTTGCTTAATTCTCGATAAAAACCTAAACTGCGACAAGAAGTTGACTGAGCAGAATCAACCTTCAAATGAGCTCATCCAGACCTATGAGATTCCTCTGGTACTTTTCTATGTCCATCGCGAATTAACTTGTGTAAAAGGTGGCAGAACTATAACAAAAAAAATTGAGGTAAAGCCTCAGAACTACTGGAAGTACATTTATAGATTTTTCCTTCCCAACCTTCCATGTCATTACAGGGTTCTTCTCTAATTGAATCCGATTGACAGCATTCCAAAATACAGCCGCGGACCTTAAAAAAAACATTTCTGAAGAAGTTTGGAAACTTGTGACCAGCCATAATACCTCTCCTGGTGGGTGCCAACAATTAGGCGACGAGCATGCTTTGGTTTAAGAGGTACTTCATATTTTGTGAGTGCTTTGTGAACGGCTTCAAGCTACAAGTATTAACTATATAGAGAAAAGGAGAGTTCTTCAATCATAAAACACACCTGCCCTTTGACGAAAGCTTCACGGTCCATGAAAAGCGATAATTAGAAAAGTTAGCACGAATTCGTGGATTACTGCGGCTTGAAAACTTACTGTTCACCACCTCGAACTGAAATAGAATCACCAAATCGTATTCGTGGCTGAATTTCTCTGAACTGCAAGAGTTGAAAGACATCCTCGTCTGCCCTGGGGCGCAGTAAAAGAACATAAAATAAAGACAGATGTTCGAAAAGAAATTTAGTGCCAGTTCTGCCTTAAGCACAAGGATCAGCTCCTGGACCGGCTGATTCATCAGATGTTCTACCTTGAATTCCCCTCATGACCCACCGTAACTGCTCGTTGCCATCCCTTTAGTGGCCCTGCATTGGAGCACGAAAAACTACTCGAGCGCGGTCTTTGCTGTTGAAGTGGGGGAGTGTGCAGTTTGCCGCAGTAACAGATCGCCTTCATGAGACCAATTAATAAGCAAGACGTCTACCTATCAGCCCTAATGGGAAGTGGAAGCTATTCGGGAAGGAAGAATCATTGCTATAGCTGAACTGGAGTCTTTGATGAAGGTTGCAAGTGCTACTCCACTTTTCAGGACCCTAGGTGTTGTCTGACACGTCATCCCAACTCTACAGGGTTTAAAGTTTGAAGTTTCCCATGCTCAACTCTACTGCGTTGGAAAGCAGCTGATTTCGCGTCCCAACACTACAGAATTGGAACAGTACACCCATTGTCGGAATCCGCTTTACTATTGTTTCCGATACGAAAGAGTGCAAGAAAATTCGACAGAAAACAATTCCAACAGCTGCACATCTCGTAGAAAGAAACACTCGATAGTCGTTGTTGTGCCGTTGGCGGCAAACCGATGAGTAAATCAGTATTAGATTTCGAACACTTTTCTCGGTCGGGTTTGTGTATTTGCTTGGGAGGTGGGCAGTACGAACGGTTTTGTGTAATCGATCCGCCGTACGCGGCTGTCGCGAACTATTTGCCTCGTTATAACAATTTTAGCGTTCTTCATACAGCTCAATCGCTATCGCTATTTTGGCATGATTCTTTTGCTAATTCTTTTGTTCCTGAATTACTTACTCGGTGCTTCACTCCGTTACATTCCTTCGCGCGCGGCGTCTCCCACGACGCGACGCGACAATTTCGTTCCCACTGCACCACACCCACTTTGCTTTTACGAGCAGACTTGGTCTAACTAGTGGCAGAAGCTATGGGACAGTCCTGCAAAGTGCATTTCAAGAGGACATCGTCAGGTGGAACATCCTTACTCTATATAATCCACAAGTTTGGTGTGTCTGTCTGTATGTATTTATCTATGTATGTATGT
>UZAF01016920.1:37966-50261 GCA_900617895.1 Haemonchus placei
CGCCGTCTTGGGGGAAATGTTCCCGGACCCGTTAATAGTATGTAGTTTAGAAAAGTAATTAACATTCTGAATTCTCACTTGTGACGATACTGCCTCATTAGACGTGCTTCTTTGTACATATCATCCATTATTGATTGATTTTCCTTATCTACTTTTGTCTGTAAGTTGTTGTATCAACTAAGAGAACCTGTTTATGATGTTTATAGTGGTCTCTAAGTGTACGCGCGTGTAAAGTGCAATAGCCTAGACGCAACGTCGATATCTATGTATCTCAACATACAATACTAGTAAATTCGGCTCACGTGTACACTAGAGTAATTCTAACACGGGTGAGCCATGAGTGATCAAGCAAATTTTCTCACATCCGTTAAATTTCCACGTCATTCCAATTTATAAGTTTTTAAGCAGCTATTACCACAGACTCACCAATTTTACGGCGACCTGAATTGGGGGATCATTCGGGGTTTCCTGCATAGTTCCAACCCACACCTCACCAAATGCACCAGCACCAATTTTCGCACTTAGCTTCACCTTGTCACTTCGTAATTCCCATTTCTGTTTAGGAATCGGTGTTTTCAGCACGACACCATCTTTCACAGGTGTTCCACTTGAATGATGGTATCTTAAATATTGCATCTAAGTTATGAGAAAAATTGTATTTTTTCAGACGGTCGAGCCGTTATCATTAAAATGGCGGAGCCCTTCCAAGTTCAAGCCCATACAATGAGAAAGTCTGATGTGAGCGATCGTGGAAAGCCTTATTTGTAGAGTTGTGAAGACATTGCTCTTCACCTTGAAGGCACAGCCCATCTAAAGTGTTCCTGAGATTTCACCATTGATTGAACTTCTGACCTTAAGAACGGTGTCAGGTCGGAAAGCAGCCTCCATAGGGCAAAATAAGGGCCTCAAGACAAGGTTGGCCTACGTAGAAACCTAAAGGTGGACGAGTTCTCCCGGCGATATTGAGGCTATGAAGGTTGCAAAATTCGCACCGGGAAGCGCATGTTGCACGGAAGCAGCCTAGTGTAGCAAGCTGTATGCAAAGGTACACACGTTTGGACAGCTCGTCCAAACGTCTCCATACAACTTCTGTCGTCAGTATAAGAATTACATTTTGTAGAACCTATATGTTCCTCTAAAAGCGAATTTCGGTGCTATTCCACTATTNAGACAAGGTTGGCCTACGTAGAAACCTAAAGGTGGACGAGTTCTCCCGGCGATATTGAGGCTATGAAGGTTGCAAAATTCGCACCGGGATGCGCACGTTGCACGGAAGCAGCCTAGTGTAGCAAGCTGTATGCAATGGTACACACGTTTGGACAGCTCGTCCAAACATCTCCATACAACTTCTGTCGTCAGTATAAGAATTACATTTTGTAGAACCTATATGTTCCTCTAAAAGCGAATTTCGGTGCTATTCCACTATTACAACCCCAAAAACTCAAAGTTTTAATTTTCGATGAAACTTCGAAAATAGGGGTAATCCGATGCCCTGATAACGAATATGACCTCCACTTTTGGCGCTGGCGCCATTTGGCGCCAATCGGCGCCAATTTGCGCTAAGGGTGTTTTCACCAAATTTCCTGAAAACTTGCGTTTAGGGGTTATTAGAGGTCCTGATAACTAATATAACATCCATTTTACGCGCTGAGGCTGTTTGGCGCGAGGACAAGGCATACAGGTTGTTGGGGAGACGATGTGGCTCAATAAAAGTTTTATTCGTTGTTTGAGGACACAGAAATGGATGTTATATTCGTTATCAGGGCATCGGATTACCCCTATAGGCGAAGTTTCATCGGAAATTAAAATTTTGAAATTTTGGGGTTGTAATAGTGGAATAGTACCCGAATTTCCAATAACAATTTCGAAAACCTACTTTATTAACTCCATAATATCTTTATTCTTGTTAGTACCATCGATCGTAAAGATGTGTTCATTGCTCACCACTTTATAGCGTAAAGGATAATCTTGTACTTTACCTTCCCATTTTACTGTGATCCATGCCTGGAAAAGACTCAAACTCCC
Organism: Haemonchus placei; assembly: GCA_900617895.1. NCBI lineage: Eukaryota > Metazoa > Nematoda > Chromadorea > Rhabditida > Trichostrongylidae > Haemonchus > Haemonchus placei. The sequence continues at coordinate 39,992 of UZAF01016920.1, forward strand.
TTCAGAAAACAGCTTTCAACCTCGTTCCCGCTCCAATATTTCATACATCTTTTCAATGGCTCTCTCAAAAACCGTCACGGACCTTAATTATTCGAATTCTGAATGGTCTTACCACAATATTCAATATTCCATAATCGAAATCTGCTTGTGTATCTAGTCCCCTTATAAGAAAATCCCCTTCCTTTACTAGTAAGCCGACTATGTCTTCAAGTGGCAGACAGCCGTGATACCACTCTTCTTTTTCTAGGTCCTGAAGTGGTCGTATTGGTCGGTTCAAGCATCACTGCCCAATTGAAAATAGTTCTTACTGCTAAAATTCTATCTAGAGCAAATCCCAGCATATCTGTTTCTGTCTTGGTAGTGTGCCCAGCCTGGAACACAACTTCCTGACTATCGTTGAAGAATTATATTTTATGTTTTAGCGATTCTCACCCCGACCAGATCAAAAGAGGGAGCCTCTTGCGCTGTTCGTGCTGCTTCATCGTCTTTTCCCAATTCCCCGTCGGGTTCCTTCAGGGCCTGTAAATCCGAAGCACATCACCACGAGTTCTCTTACCTGAGTCCCTTTGTAGGGCAGTTGTAGAACGGTTCAGAAAAAATGTATCAAAAGAGTCGAGAGTTGTTAAGTCTAAAGGGATAAAGTCTTGAGGCATCAATCAATCTCGTCTGAGGGATGCGCTCATACATTCGACTTTCATTCAGAATCATAGGGGCGGGTTGAATGTCTATGTGACATACACAATGACTTGCAGTGACCAGCCGATGTATAAGGAAGTGCTTTTACCCTTCCGGACGAGTCTGATACCAATAAACCAAACCCGGATGAAATCGATGTCCGCCATTCGGGATTCACGAGTGTGTGAAGTCTGTACAACCTTTTCACGGAATGGGAAAGGGTAGGCGTGGATGTAACAAAAGCGGCTACGTGCTATGAAAAGACAAAGAGCTTTTACTACTGCAGTGTGCTGTGCAGTACCTTCCGTAGTTACACTCACTGTTACTTACAGTAGTCCTCTGTTGATGGTACTCGAAAATCAACGCTGTAAGCAACCTCGCTTACGGCTATGTTTATAGGAATCGACCTGTTATTCTTGATCTTCACAGTAATAGTCCGTCGAAGATTGAACTCTCCCTTGGGGTCAGTGTACTGGCTCAGCGACTTTACTACGTCAAAAACTCACAGTATACAATGTTTCTGAAAAGTGCCAAAGTAAAAAATGTCTCAAATCTGCATTGCAATTCGCACACTATCACCATATTCCAGCTCGGGAACACAAACATTTTTTGATCAATTTTTTACTGAAGGGTGCTTTTCAACGTCTCCAAATGAAAATGGTACAGCCACTTCATGTATTCGAGTCGTGTTTTAGTTCAAGTAAAGAAATTGCTTTGTTCATGTAATTTTCTTCATTTTCAGGCAGAGTAAATGGGATAGTTGCTTTAGGTATTTGAGAAAGATCAAATCCTCGCGAAAAAGGAGCAGGGTCGCAGAATCGGTTGGGAGATTTGGGTCGATGTCACGCAGTTGTGGATAATTCCGTCGAGAATTCTGAAGCCTATGGAACCAGAAGATGTGCTGGACATCCTTCGCTGGTGTCCGACGGAGAAAAGCGTCTTATTTTGAAGAAGCTTCGAACTCCACCAAGTCCTCTATGGAAACCTGATCGTCCTGACCCTTAATGTCTCAAAAACACTGTTTGGAAGGTGATCAGAAAGTCCAAGTTCATTGTCAAGCGAAAAGTACTTAAGGTGCTTTCACGACAGAAGACATCGAGAAAATCGGGTCGCTTTCGCTAGAAGGTGCAAGTGCGAACCGAAGGGAATAACCGAATTCCTGATGTGCTGACATTTGACCTTCCTTCTCTTGATGGTTTTCCTCGAGTCGTTTTTTCCGATGGAAAGAAGTTCAATTGTGATGGTCCACACAGGAACCGATTTTATTGGCACGACCTGAGAAAAAATCCGGTTTTCTAGACGGAATTTCAAAGGAACTCCTCCTTTTATCGAACTGTTATGCGCTGTGACTTCTCCCTTTCTGGCGTCAGAATCGGCGCCGATCTTGTTTTTAGGCAAGATGACGCCCCAATTCATCAGAAGGAGCACCCAAGCTTGGTTCTCTCGGCATCGGATTGCACTTCTGCCCTGACCAGCGAACAGCCCCGATTTGAGTCCGATGGGAAATGTATGGGGCTTCATGGTGCAGAAGATTTACGCCTAAAACAAGCAATTCCGAGGCTTCAAGAATTTGAAAGAAGCCATCATTGAAGCATGGCACCAAGTTGGCCCAGGTGCTCTTTGATAGTCTTTATTTGAGCCTAGATCACCGTATTTTCAAATTTATTCGAAGGAATAGTGAACCAACTGATTATTGACTTTGCAACATTCTCTCCTCGTTTTATGTTTGTTGATAAATATTACATTAACTTTGTTATTGGCTGTGTCATTTGGAGACGTTGGAAAAGCATCCTTCATTGAAAATTGATCAAAAAATGTATGTTCCCGAGCTGGAATTTGGTGGTAATATGCGAATGCCATTCAAATCTGACACATTGTTAACTTCGGCACTTTTTCAGAAACATCGTATACTGAGGGTCTCTGTGAAAATCAGAGGTGGCTGTATCATTTGGAGACACACTATATAACTAGGACAACCTGATTAGACAAACAAAGCTCTGAGAAGTATAGTCCAGTTTGTGGTATTGTATTGATTATGATAGTATTATCAAGTCGTAAGCAATTCCCTCCATCTCTTCGTAGGTATGAATAGCGGTCGAAGTCTACTTGAATCATTCTGTTCCCCTTTTTGGGTAATCTGACCTATGTGGGCCACTTCGCCGATGAGAAAGGGATCATGTATCATACGGTTCTGCCTTCTACAGCTTTTTATAAGCCCTTATCAAATGTTATCAGTCTTTTTCACCAACAGAAAAATCCCGCATTGAACGCCAGTCTCAACGCTACTCTGTAAATGCTAAGAGAATGAAGAACGTATAGTTCTTCTGTTATAAACTTCTTCTGCTCTTATCAACACGTATCGGCTGTTATCAGTTCTTATCTTCTTCGATTCAGCCTCACTACACTCCACCCAAGGAAGTGTCAATGTTAACCCAAGGCGACCAGCGTCTCTTGACTTCCGTGGCCATCTATTTATCAGCTCTTATCAGTTTTTAGCAGTTGAGATTATGCCGTGGGATATAGTACGTAGTCCGTGAAGTTTTGCGTCCATTGCATTTCACTCTATCATTGTGAAATTGGTTCTCTTTTCGTTCTTGTCTTTCAGTGAGTCTTGTTGTCAGGGCACCGATTTTCTGGTCCCACGAGCAGACTATGTATTCACAAAAGCAATGTTATCCCTCGATCACAATGGAAATGAAGGGATACCGTTTGAATACGATAGTCTGACGGTGGTACACTTGCAGCAAAGAGGCGGCAAAACTGCCCTGCGTCCAGTATGTACTCGCCATCCTACTCCCGCAATTGCGGTTGCCGTCCTTCGTCTTGTTGATGTTCCATTCATTTTTATGAAACCCTTTGTGTAAATCTCATTTTATTTGCAAGTAGGCTATAGCAGTAACTGTAGCGGCCTACAAAGAAAGCTTTTCGGTCCAAATTACTGTAGTGTCGAGAGGAAACATGAAAGCAATGTCATACATCTGCTAGAACTGGAAGAAAACCACCTCACCTCATTTCCACTTTCCACTTTCACCGGTTTGTCATCCATAGCTGATGAAGAAGACCACTTCGAGTAACGTTAACACTATAGAATGAATATGAACCCTCCTACACTCTCCATCAATATTTGCCGAAACAAACACATATCATAGGCTATCGATATGAGATTTGTTCTGGTCGGAATGTTTACACCCTTTCAGACGATCGCTTCCGGCGTGTAGGAGCAGAGTTTAAAATAAAAATGGTTTGTGAAATTCTCTATAAAATGAACCTGGTATCCAGAAGTACAGCACAAGAGACGGTGTAGGGTCGGAAAATGGTCTAGATAGGGCTTGAAAAGGACCCCAAAATCGGCTTAGCCGGCGTACACGCCCAAAGGCGGACGAGTTCTCGCGGCGTTGTAAAGGCTGTAGAGGTTGCTTTATTCGCCGGGACGCCCTCGCTGCACGCAACTCTATGCACTGTATCTGGCTGTACGGAATGGCACACACTTGGACAGCTCGTCCGAATATCTTTCGGTGCAAATTTGTCGTCACACTCTTGTCCAACCCTTATTCTTTCTACTTTTTTTGAGGACTAATATTTCTATTAAGACCTGAACTTTGCCTTCCCTTCGCCATTGGCTATTACTTCATTATTTTCCTGAGACTACTGATACTTAGTTCTTGTTTAATGCTTTCGTTTTCCGAGACCTTTTTAAAACCGTACTTTTCCTGGATTTCATGCCGGCTATCGCCTTCTCCGCGTGCCCTACTGAACATGATATCAGAAGCAAGAATTGATATTCCCAAAAACCTGAAAAGCAGTGTTTGGTAAGTGAAGAGTAGCTGAAGGCGTCAATCCAAAAAACCGATTTGTTGCTTACTTAGGGAGGTCCTTTATCGTCAAAATGGCGCTAATTCCTTAACTTGTGTACTTGAACTTCCCCGGTTGGAATGAAACTTTATTGGTTAGAGAATATTTTATTTACAATGCAAATTGAAAACCCGTTCTCACAATTAACTATTATCTCCTGATTTGTACGAATCGATGAGCCTTTGAAGTACTTTCCGTTGATCCACTCCTGGAATTGCTTTTGGATTGTATGATCTTTCACGCAAAATGAGAAATACCTGCTGATCTGTCTAAAATCTTGAACCAATCTTTACCTTGAAAAACATACGGTGCACTAAATAGAATTCCACACGTGCCTCCTACCGTAATACCAAAAAATACACAAAGCAGCAGGCGATCGATGATCATAGCAACATACTTCCATTCATCCCGATGCTGAAAGTCATAACTCCAGAACGTTTCCACCAATGAATTCCCAACTTTCTTCTTCACTCCTCTGTTGATCGCGCTCAAGGTCATGTGGTTTGGGTGGACTTGCCCACAACACTGACATTCTTAAATTATGTTCTCCCAGTCAGGCAGATCCGCCCAAGGCAAGCCTTCCATACCTCCAGGATCGGATAATTTGTACAAGACTCGTCTGCGAGGATAATGGCATTGACTTGTACATTCAGTTGGCCACCACAAATCACTGTATAAGCCCCCTTTGCAAGGAATCTGTTTCATTTTCCTGGGGAGAAATTATTTTGCTCGATATTAGTAATGGGAGCCGGAGCGGAGTAATTTTAATCTGTCCACTTTCACACTAATGGTTCTGAAATCACGTCGCAATCTGTGCCCGCTCAGGTCAAACAGTCTTTCATACCCTCTAAGGTCAGCTAACGGGACCAGATTTGTCTGATAGAAAAGGGCAGACTTGTACATCGCTTGCCCCCCCCCCCCCCCCCGCCCTCATCCCCTCCCCTCTACCTCAACTCAGATGTCATGGTATAGTACGGTGCGCATTCAATCGCTGCTACGGTTCTGAGTGAAAGTCTAGTCTTGTGCGCATCCCACAACCAGGATTGAAGACCGTCGAAGCTGTTCATAGAAGATAAAGAGAATCCTCACCGTTTTATGTTCCTCGTCGTGCTTCACATGATCTGTAATGTATTCGATGGCATCCAGTGCGGAAAGTGCGTCAGGTGATAATGGGTGGAAGCGGGCAGTAGTGGGATCTGAAGGAATGTCACCCGAGCTATAGGCCAACTTCAAAGCTGCCCTGAATAGTTGATATCCTTTGGAAAGCAGTTTATCTGATTTCCATTAGTATGTACCTCGAATCAGCGCTTGGGCAATGTGGATGATGTTTTGCTTTTTTGAGGACGAATTGTCCAATTCCAGGTAGTTGAGCTACATCTTTCTTCTTAGGACCCATCAACTTACGAGACGTAGATCTCGGCCGTTGCATGCACATCATAAAAGGCATCCACTGAATGCACGTGAATACCGTACCTTATATATTATACATTGGTTACGGTAATAGTACTAAATCTCACCTCAAGGAACAATGTTCGTACCCACTGAGGCATTCGATGAGTTGTTGGACTACGAAAATAGACATTGATAATAATTACTGTGACTAAGATGGTGATAACATTGAGGACGAACGTCAGCAAAAGATACCTGTAGGGTGACCATCAAATTCTGACTGACTTTTATGCTGAGGCTCACTGTTTTGAGGCAAGATACATGCGATAAATCAGCATGGATGATATCAAAACCCTCCCTCAATTAGCTAAGTTGAGGTAATAGTTCGAAATAATATTATGATAATATGAAGTAAGAATCAAAAATTCAGGGAGATGTTGTGTACCGACTTTGCCATCAGCGGAATAGTACTTGATGTCGGTGGAAGGATTTTTGATACAAGTAGCAGAAAGACGACTATGGAAAGTAGCACGTACGTTGTCAACGTCATTCTTTCTCCTGTAAACATGGAGAAAAGTAAACAATGAGAAAATTTCGTTATTCTCGTACAATTAGCTACTTTTCAAACTACAACAAAACTACTGACATTGCCGATTTAAGAAAATTCCCTAGTTTTGCATTCCTGTCACCCGCCATAAGTGTTCCCACCCTGTCGCCTGTACTCCTACTAAGTTTAAACTTTCTAGGTCCACGGGGACAGGAGTTATGATTTTCCAAAATGCTTTCATAAAGCATTGCATTTTTGGAGAACGCCCCGCCCATCGGGGGTGGATCTCCCTAGTTCGATCTATCTTACCAAAGCACACCTCTTGCCATCTTTAAACACCAGTTTTGAAGCCGTCTTGTGACTGAAATCGAAACACGGATCTCANAAGGAGCTAAGGAATTTCGTGACAGACATACAGACAGACAGAACGACAGGCAGGCAGAACGACAGACGACAGACGAAGCGCTTTATAGTAAGTAGGATTTGTTACCACGCAATATTGATCATTCATCAGGGAATCTTTTCTAAAAATACTTTTACCTGAGTCAGTTGGAAGAAAAAACACCGTCATACTTATAAATGTCATCAGTACCGTGGGAATAATTAATACAGTGGTGTAGAATAATGTCTTCCGCCTGAACAAATAGATAAAAGAATGAGTGATTACTCAGTTTTCTGAATACTTCAATTTTTTGGGTATCATACACTTTTTGAGAATACTGAACTTAACATGAAGGGAACAGACTTCTGGAAATTTTTAACTTTTAAGGTACAAATGAATAATTTTGAAAATATTCAACTTCAATTAAAGGCACTGTTCGCGATAATTCAATGGGCGGGCACGTCATTGACGTGCCCGCCTCTCATTCGACGCCACGTCGGACTGTCTGACGTGACATCGAATCAGAGGCGGACACGTCATCGACACACCCGCCCATTGAATCATCGCGAACAGTGCCTTTAATAAGATGGAAATTTCACTCGACATGACTTCGGAGTATACTTCGGTTTATTTGTTAAGCTGCCATATACCCAGGCTTCGAAGGGCTGGTTAGAAAACACGATTTGTTGGAGCAGAAGGTGATAGCAAATGGTAAAAGGTGAATCGCGCTGAGGTCTTCTGATTTTCAGATTAAGATAGTTACCTCAGGTCGTAGTCACTTTTAATATGAATCAATCCTGCACCTTGTCAATTCCTCTCAAACTCACAAAAGCGGATTGCAAGTATTATCCTTGAACATTTCAGAACAACATTCGTCTAACCTGATTCGTACTTGGAATTCAATTCGACTTCGTTTGTTCACGAGCGATGCAGGAGCATCCATCACATCCCAAATAGAAGACGGCGCGTATTCCGACAGATCCACCCATTCGGCTTGTTCGAATTCCAATTTGATCTCTTTCTCATTGTACTAGAGAGCAATTATGTTTTACTGATAGTTCCAGTTTCTATCAAAGTCACCGAAGTGCTCACCGTCCACGATCCAAATACCAACGTGCACACCTGTTCATCGAATGGGAAGAATTCTACGTCTGTAATAGAAGCATCCGGATGTAAGGCTCAGGTTTGCAATTTATCATGCAAAAATCCTTTTCTGTGCTAGATTCAATCAATATTTATTTATTTATTTATTTATTTATTTACCTACTCATTTACCATTTTACATCTATTTATTTGATTATTTATTCATGGTTCCGAAAATAAAAGAAATTGCAAATGACATACCGATGATACATGAACTTTTGTAGATTGCAGGTGGTACCCACAACATGTCACCATGGTTGTTTATGACAACATTACACATGAATGACACTTCATAATTACCATCAGCGCTTAAATAGAATTGAGAGTCAAAATTAAACCGAAAATCAAATTTGAATTGAATTAAATCTGATATTTCTTCAGTAACCAGTGCTCAGTCGCTACGTTCATAAATTTCCGAAAAAAAAAGTCCAAGATCCAAGGGATAAGAAATTCTTCGAGAGCCTTTTTATGATTTTCCCTTTTTATTACAAAGAACATCATTCTATTTTTATCTCCTATCACTTGTTTTGATAACCGCATTCGTAGGCATAAGCGATTCGTTACAGTTCTGGATTTGGGTTACTGGTAATCCCAATCCTGATTTATGTAGGGGTAAGTAGGGTGATAAAGTTTGATTCTACCAAACTATTTCACTGCCTTCCTACTCCAGTATCATGAAACTTTAGTTAGAGTTATTCTGAAGGGATATCATTCATGGACTTTCCGGGCAGAGACTGGTGGGCTGTGAACTTATAATGCTTATAAAAAATGGTTTTCCCTAATGACAGCTACTATTTTCTGTACATCGAAAACCACGTCTCATGAGGTGTTTTTTTTAGCAAAATAAGTTGTTTATTTGACACGTTCGCTTTCGATCTAGCGATTTTAGGACCTACTTATTGAAAAGGACGATATCAGGTAACCAGACTTTATCTGGGCTAACTCGTATCTCTCTAATCTCACCGTAGTCCACCGGATTCCATCGCATTTGAAAGTCGTGCCATTTCTGAAGAAATTCAATAGATCAATAATCGTACAGAATACTGTGGAGGAAAGCACCCACCAATGTTAGCCATACATTCGTATGCATCACCTGATTCTTCTCATCCTGCAAAACATACATCATTTGATTTAATTTTTTCTTGCTGAATTTCCCTAGTTTGAATGGATTTTCAGTGAAAGACCCTTCGCTCGTGTTGGGATCATTTCTTTCTAGACTCAGTATGGTCGGAATCTCAAAAACCGCTTTGTACAACAACGAAAATGACAAGTTATTGAGGAAGATTGACAAACACTCACCACGTTTATAAGTAAGACAAGTTGCAATGCGACCTTCACAGTGATTGGCATATCGCTGGTATTTCTGGTTGGCTGTAAAGGAGCTAAATGTCCCTGTCGGCAATACTCAAAAACAGTTTGGGAACCCACTTGAATGAGTGAATTGTAGCCACGAAACACGTCCACCATGAGGCGTTCCTCATCGTCGGATGCGAGCACTGAAACACAACGTGATTCTAGTTCTGTTTTTACGAATTTCGGACTCAGTACAAGGCTATTTTCAGAATTAAATCAGAAAACAACAATTTCAAAGGTTGATAAGGTTGCCTAGTCAAAAGTGCTGGATTGTACATAAGTACGAGGGCTGCCTTTTATATTTCGGGATTTGGAAACACTAGTGTAGCAATCTAGCAACTGACACCACTATCGTAAAGTTTGTCTATTTTGAGGTTACGTTGCGAAATTTGAGCACGATTTGTGTTGTTTACACTAAGTTATAAGATTTTGTTTCGGCCAAGTTATGGAGTTGAACCGGGGGCATTTTCGCGCGACAACTTTCGACGTGGTCTAACTCAACAGCAATGCATGGATGAACTTGGTTCAATTTTTGAGGATGAAGCTCTATCCAGGATCAGTGTTTATCGATAGTACAGCGAGTTCACCCGGGGTCGTAGTTCACTCGAAGACGAATTTCGTGGAGGTCGTCCAAAATCAGTTGTCGTTCCGGAAACGGTTCATGCTGTGCACAAACTAATACTGCAAGATCGTCATGCGACCTATCGTGAGATTGAGGCGACCTTAAACATTAGTGGGACTAGCTTACATTCGTTTTTGCATGAACATTTGACTGTAAAAAAAATTGTTTGCGTTGGATCCCACGTCACGACAATGGGAGCTCCAACACATCGGCTCAAACAACCGCATTTTTGAGCACTCAAAACAACGATTTGACAGGTCATTAGCCATGTAGTCCCCGGGTGACTTCTTCTCATCCCGTAAGTAAA